>LR812543.1:31709578-31824578 GCA_903798195.1 Danio kyathit
TAAGTGATGTTCAATAAGATGTACTTGTGTTTACTAACTGTTTATTCAGATAAACATGAATGTGGAACTGTAGGCCTACATAAGCTCCAAACAGTGATTTCATACTTGCTTTTAATGTACGTACATACAGAAAATGCTGCTTCACAAAGGCAAGTTCACAGAGCCCTGACAGTGTGTCAGGCATTGAGTATGTTTACATGGGCAACAATACTTTTATTGTTGCCCAAAGATTAAAACAATACTCTGATTAAGAGTCTACCATGTAAACAGCGATTTTTGATTCCCTAATGCGACTAAAGTCATTACTGAACTAAACAGAAATGGAATTAAGACGTGGAGTATGCAGATATTAGTGGCAATACTGACAAACTATTCCCGTCATGTAGGACTTTTCGCCATATTTTCCGACAAGATCCACACAGGCGGCTGTCAGTAAAGGACTGCACAGACACACAGAAGCACACACACAAACGCACACACACACATCGCGAAATGCGGAAGTTTTTTCTCTTCTCATTTGGCGTGCGTTATTAAACTCCATAACACTCTCACCTGTCCTTACTCATTTATTTGCGTCTAATACCCCAGTTTGTCACGAAGGCATGAATTAAATGTTCGTGAGTTAAAGTGAAACTGCTCAACTGCAGTTAGAGTCAGGCATCCTGCTGATTTGATTCAGAAGGGCACTTCTTTTCCAGACGGCTCACCGGTCAGGTATACATCCGTGCTAAACTATCAAGGTGAAAGTCATCATAGCCTGCGTAGAAAAGACCCAGCTCTCACCCAACTTTGAGAATAGATTAACGGCGATATTTTTTTTTATTGCGCGATAAGAGTCTCGCGTTAACGCAGCACGTTAACGCCGATAACGGCCCACCACTAATATATATATTTTATTTTTTTACATTTTTGAGCCAAATCTCAAAACTGTCCTATGGTGTGACCGTCTCAATTAGGCATGGGACAATAACCGGTTTCAAGGTTTACCGCGGTTTGGAAAAGTCAAGGTTTTAAAACCATTCAAATTTTACCGTTCTTAAGGTATTTATAATTATTTATTTTTTTATGTGTTTTTTTTTATGTGTTATAAAGAAATCTGTGTTTTTGAAACTAAAGAAGAGAGCAGAAGTCAATGATTTATTTTAATTATTTCGTCTGACATGTTTACAGCTACAAAATATTATAAATGTTTCCCAAAATAAAATGTATTTTGTTCAATGGGGGATTTTTTTACCCAGACATTTAAAAAGAACATATTTTAGAGCTGTCATCACAATACCTCGATACCGTAAAACCGTGATATTTCATATCATATCATCAGAAACTTATGCCTTGTCTCAAGCATAGTTCAATAAATGACAACTTTTTGAAAAAGAAAAGGAAATTGTAAACTTGTTAGTAAATACCTCAGGCCTAATTTTAGACCTTTTTTAAATAAATGGCAATAATTGTTTTCATTTCATCCATATATTTCTACAAACATAGGAACTTGTTAATCATTAAAAACCTTTGGTGTGACACTATGTGCTAACTTTAAATTCCACTGAAACTTGAATTAGTTAAAGGACCCCATTCAAGATAATATGAAAATGTGTAAAAAGCCATGGAGAAAAATATTATTCATAATTTCATATAAAAAATAACACGATATGAAGAGAAGTGTCCAACAATGAAAATAAATCACTCTCATGCAATCTCATGTTTTTCTTTTTTTTTTTGCTGTCACACAATAGGACATTTAGGCCCAATCCCAATTCTATTTTTGTGCCTCTACCCCTTCCCCTTGGCCGTTAAAACCGAGGGTGAAGGGGAAGGGCTTTAAAATTTACCCCTAAGAATTGGGACAGCACTACAGCACCTGCACACGTCATCATATGTCATCGCAATCTCATGCTTCATATAAGATCAGACGATGGCGACTGCCGTAGTTATTCCAGTTGTGTTATTTTTTGGTATTTATCATCAGGAAATCACTGAAGACATATATCATGTTATCATAATAACGATCTAATGTGGCAATAAGATCGTAACTGTAGTGTGCATTTACACCGTGGCCATATTCATCTATGTAAACACACCAAAACAACATTAACATTATCCCAGACACTGTAAAAAGCCCATTCCCAGCCACTAGACTTTTCTGACAGGGTATTTGAGCATCATCGAGTGTCAGAATGTTATGTGACTGCGATACAGGAGTTATTATTAGGGATTATAGATTCCGAAATTTAGCTGCTTTTATTTTAGCTTTTTTTTTTTTAAAGCATGACGGTAAAACGTAAACGTGGTTATGAATATATTAAAACGTGTTTGTTTGTTGTAAACATTCGTAATAATGACAAAACATACTAATTTGTGGATCTCCTTGCTTCCGGGTGCAGCTGTGGCTGGTGTATTCTGTGAAATTTTCTTACCGCTTGGTTTCGAGTGTGGTCCTGCAAAATCTTTGTTCGAAGGGGTATCTACCCCTTGCCCTTAGCCCTACACCTTCAAGCTAAAGAGAATTGGGACACCCCTACCCCTTCACGGGAACATGCAAAACGAGGGGTAAGGGGAAGGGCTAAGGGGTAGAATTGGGATTGGGCCTTACACTACAGTTCAGTAAAAAGTTTGAACTGCAAACATCAGCGTTCAAACATAAATGTAACTTTTTTTTTTTTTTCAAAATTTCAGTTTCACAAAAAACATTTTTTGGCTGCCTATTTGTCAACTACCCATAAATAATAATAGCTAGGCCTGTCACGGTATCTATTTTTTGTTGTACGATATATTGCACCAAAATATATTTTGATAAACAATGTAATTTTCATTTTATGCCACTAAAAATAGCATCATAAGACAAGTACACTCTTCCAAAGAACATATACTATTTAATTCTTAAGAATATTTAGTTTAATTATAGTCATTTTAACAATTTAATAATAAGGCATTGGAGTCAGAATGTGAAAACGTATATTTTAAATATTAATAATAATAAATGTTAACAAAAAAGTGCAAGGTAAAAAGGCTGTGATTTCTGCTACCAGATCTATTTTCAGTTGTCAGACACCCACATGAAAATATACTAAAGTAATTTATAGTAAACGCTATAGTGTTTTTTTAACCATATGGATACTGTCACCTCCAATAGAGTAGAGAGGTTGCGCAATCAGCTAAGATGTTACTAGACATGTAAGGGCGATATAGGTTAAATCACCAAAAATAATTGAGGTCATGTCCATGTGTTGTGCAATACCTTGATATATTGATTATTGTGACGAACCTATTAATTTCTAGATTTAGATGTATTTCTACCACATAAACACAATTCTGTTATGACTAACCAGTATTGGCCATTGAGCAAATAAGTAAATTTTTTTTGTCTAAGCTGGCATGGTGAGACTTTATTTGCCATTATTTAAATCATGAGAGCAGCTCACCTGATCAGCACCGTTCAGTGGGTGTTAAAACCCCAGGCAAATTCAGAAATTTAATTAAAAGATGATGTAATACAGAGGAAAAATGTAATCTTCTAAGTATGATCTTTGTAGGAAATTAAGTAGGAAAGTTGTTCTGAATGTGATGATCATGAGGGTCAGCCTAGCATATAATGACAGCAATGCTTGCTATGTTGATGTTAAATAAATATTCAGCTTGGTTGCAGACATTTTTTGTAATTTCTTCCTTTGTTTATATCTAGAAATGTATATAGGTTTGGAACAAGCAAAGAGTGAACGAAAACTACGAAATAATTTTCATTTTATCTATCACATTAAGAACTTTTCTTATGCTTTCTCTTTTACCACGAACACAGCTTATAAATAAACGTGTAGAAAGATTACTGAAAATTTGAACTCGGGTACAAGTACTGTTTTATGGCTAAAATAATACTCAAGTACAATATATAAAAAATATTTATATATTATGTTAGGTTTTTATTGTAGTTTTTCTTATGTTTTTATGTTTTTGCCGGATGTTGATGTAGCAATTTTGTTCTGCATTTCATCTACTGTGATGTTTTGAATGACAAAAAAAAGGAAACAGAACTGTACAAGTATACTGGTGTAAACACTAAGCAAAAGTACTCTTAATTCCATATACAGCTTTTGTTCATCTTTTTTAAGCATTGAGAAGTTTAATTAAAGTCTTTATAAATGGACACATACTGTTTCAGGCCCCTTTTACACTAATACATTTTAGTTTTAAAATGAAAACGATCCACATCCACACTGGCGTTTCACCTAGCATTTCTGAACAGCTCTCTGTCCACACTATACTGCTGAAAACACACATCACGTGACTACACACAGGCCCCGTTTACACTGATGTTTTAGTTTAAAACGCATAAGTTTTGCTACCGTTACATAGAGTTTTCCAGCTGAAAACAGAGTGCTTAAGAGGCCATTTTCATTTTAAAACGCTGCTGCTCTGTTAGTGTGGATGGGGAAAAACAGAGAAATCTGAAAATGGAGGCGTGGCTCCAGACATTCGCCTATCTGATTGGGGCTTTTTCATCAATATTAGGCTAGTGCACAAAGTTCAGTCTTGCACCCTTTCCTTAAGTTCAGACTTTGCAAGTTTGATATGGAAAACAAACTCGGGTCGGGTAAAAACAGTGTACTCTATAACCTCATTAACATCACCGAGGCTACCTTGTTTCTTTTTTACTTGTTTATCTTAACAATAAAATGAAAACATGAAGGAACTGTCTATTTTCATTTTGATATTAACTTAACAGACACAAAAAATGTTAAGGCATCGTGTAGCTACATATTTATATGACCGTCATCTTCACTGTATGCATATTCATAACAAAATGGAGCCTATAACATAACTGCCTCCTACTATTTTCATTGAAAAATACGAAACATACCTTCTTTTTTGCCGAATATCAGTTTTAGTAATCAGTAATGGCCATTATAAAAGTATAACATACAATAAGTTTATACAATGTCAAGCAATCAGTCTATGCACTGCAGTGTATGTGCACGTCTGAGCTCCAGGCAGTCAGCTGGTGCTTTGAGCACACCTGCCCAGGTGAGAGCAGCGCACATCAGACAGTTTATCAAGGACATACCGCTGGATCTCATCTCACTATTGTTATTAAATATGATATTAATTCATCTTGTTTCTATCTAATGACTCTTTGGTCTTTTGAATCTACTACTTGTTCTCAGGTAACCTGTTTTGGCTGATTGCAAAGGTAAGTTAATATATTAGTTTATGTAACCATGTACATTGATTCTGCACATTTGACTGGTCGCTTACCTTTATTTCCTATATTATATAAACTTATTGTACGTTATACTTTTATAATGGCTATAAATGATTATTAAAACTGATATTCAGCAAAAGAGAGGGTATGTTTTGTATTTTTCAATGAAAATGAAAGAAGGCAGTTATGTTATAGCCTCCGTTTGTTATAAATATGCGTACAGTAAAGATGACGCTCATATAAATATGTAGCTAGACGACGCCTCAACATTTTTGGTGCCTGTTAAGTTGTTAATATCAAAATGAAAATGGGCAGTTTATATCATGTTTTCATTTTATTGTTAAAATAGTGAAACAACGTAGTCAGGGTGAAGTGAATGACGTTATAAAGCACACTGTTCCCTTCGAAGATTTACCGACGTGTCCTCAGGAGTTTGTTTTACATATCAAACTTTCCAAGTCTGAACTTACAAGGAAAGGATGCTATACTTTGTGTGCTTAATATTGAGAAAAAAAGCCCTAATCAGGCGAATGTCAGCAGTCATACCTCCATTTTCAGATGTCTTCATTTCCCCCCCACCCACACTGACACAGAGCAGCAGCATTTTAAAACAAAAATGGTCTCTTCAGCATTTTCAAAACGCTCCGTTTTTGGGCTTCGAAAACTCTAGGGTAATGTGGGTGGAAGGCGTAACCGTAGCAAAACTAATGCGTTTTAAAACAAAAACGTATTAGTGAAAATGGGCCCTCAGTATGTCTAAACAACACGCTAATTAGCCTTTATGATAAATGCATTACACATAAACATTAATCAATTATCATTACAACAATTCTCTTATTTACTCATTTGATCATCTAATAGGGTAACTTTGTTGCGTCATTTAACAGCACATGGACCTTTTATTTGAAATTAGATTTGAAACTTGATTTTAGAGTGAATTGATTTTTACAAAAAAGAACAAGTACATTAAAAGAACAAGAAAGAACATTTTTTTTAAAATATCACTGAATTTTCTTCACTTAAATAAGAAAATTAAGTAGCCAAGTGAGCCAAATATGTTTATTTAGATAACATCAGATCATCAGATCTCATGTAGCTTTGAAATGCAATGCTATATGTATAAATCATACCAGTACCCCATTCTGAAACATTTTCAGCATACATTTATATTAAAAATAAATTATTGTTTCACCTTTATTGAAATAATTTATGCATTCCAGCCAATAAGATGTGCATTGGTCGAGCGTGGGTCTATTCTAAATATTTGACAATTTTTGACAATGTTTAGTAGAGGGCAAAAGAGAATTCATTTCTACATTATGAGCGAATCGAATTGTGCAGAAGTGCAGACATGCAATGTTTGCATAGTCCCATTTGAGAGCTTGTGTCCAAATTTACATTGTGACTGTGTTCTCATGTTACAATAAAATGCTCATGACTTTTGCTGGAGTAGTTATGTTTTGAGTAGTTATATAATGTGCAATACCTGCAATCCTGCACAGACATTCAGACTGTGTAATTAGAACAAGTGAGTGACAAGACGCTCACTGTTGGAGAAGAGGAGAGAGTGAGATGCAGCTGGTGTGTACAGATTCTGTGGAAAATGGTAGGTAAGATATTTCAGTATTGATATGTATCATAATATAGATAATTTGGTAACATGTAGTTCGCTAAACATTCAGTGTAGGGCCAGATGATTTAGGGGATACAGTGCAGATGTTTTGGACAGATAATTTGGAGAGAAGATTTTTTCAACACATTTCTAAACATAATAGTTTTAATAACTCATCTCTAATAACTGATTTAATTTATCTTTGCTATGATGACAGTAGATAATATTTTACTAGATATTTTTCAAGACACTTCTATACAGCTTAAAGTGACATTTAAAGGCTTAACTAGGTTAACTAGGTTAACTATTCAGGTTAGGGTAACTAGGCAGTTTATTGTATGACGATGGTTTGTTCTGTAGACTATCAAAAAAATATATAGCTTAAAGGGGCTAATAATTTTGTCCTTAACATGGTGCTTAAAAAATTAAAAACTGCTTTTATTCTAGCCGAAATAAAACAAATAAGACTTACTCCAGAAGAAAAAATATTATCAAACATACTGTGAAAATGTCCTTGCTCTGTTAAACATCATTTGGAAAATATAAAAAATTAAATAAATTTCAAAAGGGGGCTAATAATTCTGACTTCAACTGTATATGCAACAATTCAAATCACAATTTTATTTCAATTTCGATTAATCATTGAGCCCCCAGGATTCAGTCTGCACTTATTCACTGTGTGATTGTTTGTTATAATCATCTCTTCGAACCTGCTGAAGGGTTTTTATTAGCTTGTTGACATTCAGATTTACTATTAAAATGCCGGATCATTTCAAACATATTTTGGGCGCATTCAGTTACAAACTGTGATTTAATAGTAGCAGAGTTTATTATTTAGCCTAATTTGTACTTAAGTACCAGTAAAATTACAGATTATTTTTTTTATTTGAGTTAAGTAATAAAGTGAACTAATCAATGACAGTAACGTGATTATTACTGAGTAATTCATTACTTTCATCACTAAATAACATTCATGTAGAATATTTGTGTTATCAGAAAAGTAAACAAATGTGAAGATACCTTAAATTAAGTTTAATCAAATTAGCCTTTCAGTAAATTTGATGCTAATTTGATTGTAATATAGTGTAGAAACTAGTTTGGCATTTTTAGTCATGACAAACTCATTGCTTTATTTTAGGACTATGCGATTTAATTGATGTCGATTTCCATGTACATTTTGTCAGTAAAACCGATTGTTCCTCCAACAAATGCGTTTACATGGAGCAGTGTTTACTACACACACACACATACACGGTCGTACACTGATAAGCTAAGCAAAAAAATGTTTAAATTTGAATTAGGTTTATGATTGTTTATTGTTTATGATGATGCTTTTCAATGAGCTACGGCTGTAGGATATGCTACACGTTAGGGATGGGCGATATGGCCTAAAATCCATATTGCGATATACATTGCAGCCTCCTGCGATAACGATATATATTGCGATATATAAATTATAATAGAACCATTTCAGAACAGGTTACATAGAGCCTTAGGAAAGCCAAACTGCTATTTTTTTTTTAAGAAATAAAGAAACTTTGCATGTCATTTTGAGAACATTTATTGTGCAAAAGCAAAACTGTAATTAAACAACACAATGTTGCAGATAAATAAACTAAATGTAGTGCCTTTTAGAAAGAAATACTTTTCTTTTAAGTCCTTGGTTCCTAAATGCCAAGTTACAGAGAACAAAAAAAAACTGGTGTCTTTTTAGTTAAGGAACTTACACTACTGAAATTACTTCCAGTTTTAATTAGTCAAATAAAATTGTGTATTGCAGATACTTTAAATAAAAACAAATTTCAAACCTGCAGCCTAAGGTAACACATTTGGTTTTTAAAAATTTTGATCTCCTAATGAAATTAAAACTGATGTCAATTAATAAAGGAACGGACACTGTGAATTAGGGCTATACTTCCAGTATTAGGCATGGCTATTTAAAATAAAGAAAATTCCTTCATTCTTTTCTTCTGCCCCAAAGTAACACCATCTTTTCTATATAACTTTAATGACCTTCAGCAACAGAATAATTTCTTATTGATTTCTTATTCTTATTTAACAAACAAATTTAAAAAAAAGTTTGTTTCTTTTCAGTGAGCACCACTGACAGGTCAAATCTGCTTTCTTTCTCTCCCTCTCCCTCTCTCTCTGTCTGCTGTTGATGCTGCTGAGAGATTGAGATGCACCAGCCAAAGTTTGCGTATATAGTAATGCAAAAATGAATACAATTAATATCGAAAGCAAAAGCAGAATCTCGGACATGTCCGGTTGGTAAAGTCTAGATTGGATTTGCGGCCGGCCGGAAATGCGATATGCACATTAATATAGCGGCATTTTTATTTACTTTCACGTCAAGCGGTCTTTACATTGTTTTGTATACGTTGCTAAGCAATGCATGGCACCGAATGGGGTAAAGTCTAGATTGGATACGCGGCCGGCTTTGCTCTTAATTTCGCGGGTAGATTACGTCATCAAACATGCATTATCGCGATAGTGCAATAGAATTAAAATCTCTATCGTAGGCCAATTTTGTATCGTTTATATCGCATATCGTTTATATCGCCCATTACTACTACACGTGAAAAAAAACAAAATATAATAACATCGTTTTACTCTAAACGCAAACTCAAAACTACAATCCAGTGTTTGGAAAAATCTCCTTCTGTAAGATGATTCCATATTTGTGTCTTTATTAGTCATGCTGAATCAGTGAAAGCAGTTAAATCTTGAGTTTATTCAGCAACCGTTATTGGGTTTCCATCCTGGTTGTGTGTTTTCGAGGTGATTTACTGCATGTCACACCGTGCTTGAAAAGATGTACATGACGTTCTCAGCTTTGCTCAATCCCATTTGTGTTTTCATTTGATTATAACTTTATAAACACTGTATTTCAAAAGAGCACAGTTGCTTCTTACTGTGGAACTCCTGGTTGTTTGTGATGCCTTAAAATGTGTCCTGGATTGGTGGTTTAGTATGGTTTGTAACAGAGCCTTATACTCTTTACCTTGGCTGTTTTATTTGGATGTCTTCTAATACTCTTTTGCCTGCTGTATGCTATCAATTTTGCACCCATTCACTTGTGTTCAGCCACTCCAGCCCGAGAGCATAAGAGTGCACTGCTGCACTGCAGTGTTTTATGAATGAAAAACTCAAGTTTTTTCCCCATCCTGTGCCTTCTGGCCTCTATTTCCCTCTCTCGCTCTGCCTCTTTATCGCTCTCTTTCAGTTGGTGACTCACAGGAAGTGATGACTCCAGCAGTGCAGCAGAACAGAGAGATAGAGAGATGGCTTTGAGCTTCAACATGATGCTCTGCGGTTGGATGTATTCATAACTTATATAGTGACTCACATATAAGTTATGAATACATCCATAATGTACAACTGGTACCATAGGTCTTTCAAAACCTAGAGCATGTTCTAATTTCAAATAACGTTATTACAAATCTGGTTAAAAATTGCTGGTTTTAGTTTGTGCTTCCTGTTTTTTTTTTTTTAAATCTGTAATATTGTAATTGGTATTAATCAATTTAATAATTTAATTATTATAAATAAACTCTAAAACTTTATATATATTAGGGTTGGGTTGGGTTAAACTTCACGATGCTGAGCCAGCATCGCGATCCATCGCCCCGCCCCACATTTACATTGATATATAACTTATTATTTGCATGTCATCTTAATAGCAATAAAGGTCTTTTCATGAGCTGTGTTGAATTTTACATATAGCTGCCGCTTGCACGGCTGACAGCATCGTGAGTATTAAATGAAGGATTATACAGCACCTCTCGTGCTTAAAATGTGTAGATTCAGTGGCAAACGCTGTTACCTGCAAACCCCCGTCCCGCAGACTTTACAGTGAATGGCTTTATTTATTTTCATAGCGGACTTGAAGCCACTGAAAGTCTTTTATCCACTCTTGGAAAAGTGTAAATGATGGATTAACATTCAGCACATGATCACGTATAAGATGTGCCATTATTAGTAACTTTAGGTGGTTTCTAAAACAAATTCTGTCAGTGTTATTTTCATTCTCTCATCTTCAGCGCTTCACATTTTCGCGGTTGTAGCTTCTGTCATCTGAAGGCAGAAGGCATTGACTGAGTGATTGACAGCTGATATTAACAAATCCATTCGCGTTCTGTTCTAGAGCATGGGCCAATAAGAAGAGCACAAAGGCGGGGAAAGCATTGCGGGCTTTTTTTACTTCAGCAAGTTCACAATCGCATAACAACTGTTTTAATCTGTTCCTGAGTGCTGCGTTTGCCGTTTTTAGGTGCAAAGATGCATTCTGCATAAATGTCTTCTAAATCCGTGCACGTAGTGAGGATTTTGCAGTGAAAACAGTGAAAATTTATGCACTTTCACAAATGCTTCCAATATATATTTTTAGGTCGCATAGATAAAATTGTGGTTGATTAGGCGACCAAAACGGTCAAGCCCTAGCATCTTTACTTGTTATTATTTCCTCATAATAATAATAAAATAATGAAGTTATCATCAATCACAATACAAATTATAGTGAACTCTAAACGAACTCTCGTCTCCTCCACCAGCTGTGGGAAAAAGCCATTATAATGACACGGATCACTCTGCCAACTGCGATGTTGCGAACCCAGAGGGGGCCCACTAGGAGGCGTGGGAGGCCTGACACCACAAATAAACCCAAAAAAAAAACAATGGCAAAAATCCAACAAAATGGCCTGACCCGGAAGTGTAAAAAGGTGGTATTTATTTACAAGAATGTGGAGGATAAATTCCAGTGCAAAAAATATATATGTACAGTGTCCATAAAAATCCCAAAAATGTTCAAAAATATATATACAAAAAAAAAATGCAAAGTATCAAAGCAACAAAATAAAATTTAAAGACGGGTATATACAACACAAAAAAAAAAAATCAAAAACGTAACCACTGTATAACATATCCACTTACTGAGAAAATTTGCTCACGGCTCTGCCACAGCACGCTCGCTCGCCAGGTAAACTGACTCTGCCTGTCCCGTGGAAAAAAGTGATTGACAGGTGGTAATTTATGTGAACTTTTATTTATTTATGGTTTGGTTATGGGTAAAGCAAAGACCATGTGGGTCAGGTAGTGAAAACGGTGGGCTATAATAAATTAATTCATTATAAATTAATTGATATTTAACAACAACCACCCCCACCCGCGCCTACGATGACGATGCCATCGTCCATCGCAATGTTTCACATTAGACATCTAGACATCATATTGGTCAACATCACAAATTTTTTATTATTTTTTTTTTATAAAATACAAAATACCTCAAGTTTATATGTATAAAAATAAACTACAAAACACAGCAGCCACAAATGTATCAAAATAAAGTGCTGTATTTTGTATTGTAAAAATGCTGTCAAATACTTTTATAGTATTTTTTTTAATTTTTTTTATTTCTTCGAAAACTTCCTATCAATAGGCCTATTGGATATATCACTGCACCATTAAACTGACTTAGTAAAGTGTTTGACAGCAACAGTGTTTCTCTGATCAAGTTTAAGTCAGCTTCCCTGCCAAGTCATTCACCTCTACTCCTGTACATGAGGAGGTATTCATAAGCCTTTGTTTCTCTTTTTTATTTTAGTATAAATTTTAAACAAATTTCTTACAGGAAGTTTTGTCTTAAAGATGATCTCTTTAAATTTCCATCCATTGCGTGGGCAGTACAATTGCCACCATCTCTTAACAGTCTTCTGTTTTAAAGAGGTGATATGTGAATAGGTTATTTGAATCTTTTGCTCACACAATTAAAAAAAAAAATCTACATCAGTTTTTTGCAATCGTCAATACTTAATGTAAAGACATGATTTCTGAAAACTACTAAAATCTCCAGTTTTAGTAATTTCCATAAATCGTGTTTTTTGCTATTACAGTTTTCAATGCACAACATAAAACATGATATCTCTAAAAAATAGAATTCATATTCATCCTGCTTCTGCCGTGTAATGGGAGTTTGGGGTTTTTGACCAGTCTGTGGAGTATTATTAAATATTTGTGTCTCATATACTGTATTGTGCCACTTAGACAACTTTAGTCAGATATCTTTCCTCTTCATTAACTATACAGAGCACTTGCAGGTACTGGCATCTGAAACAGCCTGTGAAGTATTGTAGGAATTGCCACTGTAGGACTTATTTGTATGCTGTTTGTCTTATTTTCCTGCCATCTACAATTCATTCAAAACTACTACGTATTATTTGTGAAGTTTACTTATTCTTCCAAGAGTTTTCCAGTTCTTCTTTAACTGGAAGAGTCTCAGTTTACCCTCTTAGTGAACACCACTACACCATCTTTAAGTTTTTTTTTTATTATTATTAAACTTTCTCTGCATTTCTACCTGAGACTGATGACGATTATGTGCTGTTGGCTCCATATTCCTGCTCTTAAGGACCGATATTTTATTATATCTCATTTCTTGAGCAAAGATGCTGATGCATTGTATTTAAATATTACTGGTCTAGGCATTGTGCAGTATACTATTTTTAATGATTGTGGACTTTTTCCCAAATTTACCCATGCCATTTGTCTGTTATTTTCTTTATGTATGTTGCATAATTTCTATCCATACTCCAAGCATTGACCACCTTCAATATTAATCAATTTTCTGTACTGTAACTGAGAAAGCATCAATCTGAGGCTGCATTTTTATGATGTCATCATGTAGACTTCTTACAAAGTATTTTACAGTATTTTAAAAATACAAAAATACAAGACACTAAAGTATTTTGATACAAAATATTGAGCCATTTTCATAAACCCTATCAAATACAAATTACAAAATACTATTTTGTATTTGAAATACATAGTTTAAAGACTTGTAAATACTGTCCATCCCTGGATATAGATCTAGATAGATAGGTAGATATGGGGTTACATTCAGTATGAGGGGAGTGGATGGCTACATTAACAGCCTGAATGTATCAAGACATTTGTGCTGCCCATTACAATACAAACCACAGGAAAGGGCAAATTCTTCAGCAGGATAGCGCTCCTTCTCATACTTCAGCCTCCACATCAAAGTTCCTGAAAGCAAAGAAGGTTAAGGTGCTGGCCAGCCCAGTCACTAGACATGAACATTATTCAGCATGTCTGGGGTAAGATGGAGGCATTGAAGATGAATCCAGTGAATCTTGATGAACTCTGGGAGTCATGCAAGAACGCTTTCTTTGCCATTCCAGATGACTTTATTAATAAGTTATTTGAGTCACTGCAGACTTGTATGGATGCAGTCGTCCAAGCTCATGAGTCACACACAATATTAATCCTTTTTTCCACTGCATCATGGCTTTGTATTCTAGACTGTACATTATGTCTGTTAAGTGAAAAGACTTTTGTCTAAGCAAAGTCAGACCTTACTGTCCTAATTAAACATCAAGATATGATCATATTTTACGTTGGTAAAATAAGCATAATCTAGAGGCCTTCCTCTTTATGTAAGCCACTTCTGATACCAAATGATCACTTAGAAGTCAAGTTATTATTTGTTGTTCCTAAAATTTAGATGGCGACAAGACTTTTTTCAGGTGTGTATGTGTATATTTTTCTCCAATTTCTGTTTAACGGAGAGAAGATTTTTTCAACACATTTCTAAACATAATAGTTTTAATAACTCATTTCTAATAACTGATTTACTTTGTCTTTGCCATGATGACAGTACATAATATTTTACTAGAATACACTTCAAAACAGCTTAAAGTGACATTTAAGGGATTAACTAGGTTAATTAGGTTAACTAGGCAGGTTAGGGTAATTAGTAGAGGTGTGAACCTACACTGGTCTCACGGTTCGGCTACGAATGCCATCGATTCGGTTCAATTCGATATCTCGGTGCATCACGGTGCATTGACGATGCTTTTCATACACAATTTTATATTTTTCTTTACAGGCGCTGTTCACTGATGAGTGACACTGATAAACGGCAGCGGCACAGTGTTGCCAGATTGGGCTGTTTTGGATAGACATTTCGGCAAGTTTTGGATAGTTTTTAGGCTGGAATCGGTCAGCTACATCTGGCAACACTGCAGCGTCAATCACAGCTGATCCATGGTAGACGCGGTGGAGAAAACTTGCGCGCTCGTGTCTGTATCCAGAAGTATCGCTGTAACAGCCGGTCAAATGGGCCACAGTGAGAGAGAAAAATGGAGTTTACTTTCATTTCATTCTCTCAATCGCATTGAAATAGGGGCTTCTGCTGTAAGTGTCAGTGAAAGACTGTCCACCAAACACACACGCAGTGAAATTGTGCTCAGCTTCTTTTAAGTAGTTGGAGCGTTGTAAATACTCGCGCTCGCCTCCCTCTCCATAGTAAGCTATACGGCGGCATAGCGAATATGAGATAAATGACGTCAGTACGTAATAACCGGTTACCGAATTGTCCGCGTCTGCATCGCGGTGCCCAGAAGAAACAATAAATTTTGACACCCCTAGTAATTAGACAAGTTATTGTATAACGATCAGTGTTTTCCCTACCATTATATAAAGGGGGCGCCCCGCCCTCCCAACGGCTGTACCCGCCCCCCTTGAAGTCACGTTAATTGTATTTTATATATATAGCGCCAGATCACAACCTTTTTAATAAACAAGCTACGTCAGATACGTCGCGCACATCCCATGCTGTGAGGAGTGTCGCGGACGCAGGACGGAAGTGAAGATCGGGGGGTTTTCGCGGACGCAGGACGCAAGTGAAGAGCGGGGGGTTTGGTTGGGGAGTCGCGGAAGAAAGTGAAAGTGAACAGTGGACGCGAGAGGAGGGTGGTTGAGGACGGGAATCGGAAAAATGAGGTGCCGGATCAGATTTCAGAGGTGCCGGATCCGTATCCGCCTATTTCATTTTAGTAAACAAGTATTAGATTTATAGATGTGTCTTAAATAATCCTAATTGCATTGTTTGTCATTTTTCTGTGGCGGTTCATTCTGTATTGGTGACTACTGATAAATAAGGCACTAAGCTCAGTAAAATGAATGGATGAATTATTTTCTTTAAAGCTGCTTCTGGCCATGACATGTTCACATCTAAATTTTTAGTCTGAACAGCCACGCTGCATTGGGCCTCGTCGTGTCAGGTCGCAGCCCCAATATTAAAGTTTTATATATTATGTACATTTTGTAGTCACTGTGTAAGTTTATTTTTTATTGTGCATCTGCACAATATCAGCATACTCATGGACAATTAAGTTTAGCCAAACCTTCAAATTAAGGTTTCTGTAATAATCTAATGTTCTAATAATGTTCTACCTAGACACAGTAATAAAAAAACCCATGCACCAGTTTACAAAATTTTTTCTTGAGGCGTTTTTGTTGTTGACTGTGTTGTTTAGCAGTGTTTGCATTAGTAGCAGTGCTGAGGAAGTGTTTTACAAAGCTTCAAAAATCAGCTGAAAATTTTGCACGTACAAGCCCATGCAGATTCTCCAACCGCTACTTATTAGTGTTTGGTTTTCTGCTTACTCCTGTGAAGATCTTGACATGTGCTTGATTATTTTGCTTTGATTAGCAAATAGAAACATTCCTTTGCTCAAATCTCGTACGTCACGGTAAAACTTTTGGAAGTGACTTTCTTTTCCGATTTTGACTCCTTTATCCTCGTCCCTCTGAGGAGCTTTGGGAAGAAGGGTGTTGAAATGATCTTACAGCAAATGATGAGCCCTGAATCCCTCATCAGTTACATAAAATGGTAAATTATTAAGTTGGTGATGCGAGTGGGAAAAAGTTCCACCCCTCAGCTGCACTTTGCCAGCCAATTGGATCTCGGCAGTGCTGTATTTGGGTCATGGAAGTGCCTTTCTCTGGCAGGGTTGGTTGATGTATTGTGCTGTAATCATCCCCAAAAAGAGATCAGGGGATTTAAAGCTGCTAAGTTCTTCTCGCTCTTCCTCTTACATTCAATTTCATCAATTTTTTTGCTTTTTTGGTGATTATTTGTCTGCTGTTTTGGTCTTTGGCTAGCATTTATACACTGACAAAATAGTCAATAATATGGTGGTTAATAAATTCAACTAGTAAGTATATAAGCCATTGATTTCTTACCCCTTTGCTTATAAAAGGGGCAGTCAACTGCTGCAGTTAATCAGCGAAGGAGAGTTCCAGATTTTGGAGCACTGGGATTTACAGCGGTGAAATATTTTCCTCTCTGCTGGTTGGAACTGATTCATTTTGACTAGTATGATAGCAGCAGCACTGGTTTGTGTTACAGTACACGCAGTGTGCCATCAGGTTGGAAATGAAGGGGAATTGATAGTGACAGATTATATGCACCTGCAATTAATTCTGCGGTTAGCTGTGATGCTCTGATTTTCAAGTCATGCATGTGAGAGACACTTTCTCTGTGTGTGGGGAAAATGCAGTAATTCTGGTTTATGGGTCCATGCCTGTTTATGGCTCTTTGTAAATGTATGCTTATATTTGGGCTCGTATTTGTGTTAATTTGAGTTTTGAGTTGATTTTTGTTTTGTTTTTTCTGTATAGGAAAATAAAATAATTCTGTAAAAGGATCTGACACATGAAAGATTTTAACATTGCTCTTTTCAAAAGAGAGCAGAGCTACAAATGCCTATGTGTCCGCAATAGTGGCATATTCAAAACAGGTCTAACGTTATTGCTGTGAAAAACTGAAAGTATACAGTATGTAGTTTATGAAGATCACTTGTGCATTCTAAAACTCATAATATATAATGCCTCTTAGTCGCTGACATTATCTTCAGGCAGGAACAGCACAAACCCAAAAATGGCGGAATATTTATTTATTTATTTATTTATTTATTTATTTATTTATAATAACTTTGACTAAGTTTGGAAAAAAAAGACACCCAGGATCCCTTGAGTGTGAGTAAATCGCAGATTAATTTTTCAAATTTGGGTGAACTAACCCTTTAATAGTATTAATATTAGTATTTTATATTAGTGATTATTATTATTTTTTTTTTAAATAGACCTAATATTAATTTTATTTTACATCGCCCCTTTTATTAAAATATAACAAATTAATTATTTGTATCCCACCGTTTCAACTACCTGACCCGCATGGTCTTTGTTTTACCCAAAACCAAATCATAAATAAATAAAGAAAAGTTACACACAAATTACCACCTGTCAATCACTTTTTCCGCAGGATTCTGGCATGAATATAGTGATCTGTGTCATTATAATGGCGTCGACAAACTTGGTTGGTAAAAAAAGGTGCACAACCAACAGAAACCAACCAACAGTATCTGAGGTTTTCACTAAAATTTCTAAGTACCGTCAAAGCGAAAGATTGAAGCAGTGTACTGACGCTGAGACACGTTACCTTATAGATTAAAAAGACAGAAGAGTCATTAGATAGAGCCAAGATTAATTAAATATCACATTCAACAACTATACTGTAGTGAGACACGATCCAACGGTACATCCTTGATAAACTGTCCAACGTGCACTGCCCTCTGGGGGTTTTGTGCTCAAAGCACCGGCTGCTGACTACCTGGAGCTCAGACGTGTGCGTATGCTGCAGTGCATGCCTGTGTTTGTGTTTGTGGTCACGTGATGTGCGTTTTTAGCGGTATAGTGTGGACGGAGGGCTGTTCAGAAATCCTAGATGAAATGCCAGTGTGGACGTGGATTGTTTTTGTTCTAAAATGCCATTTTAAAACAAAGCTGTATTTGTGTAAACGGGGTCTAAGTGTGTATTCATCAGCTTCTTGATGTCTATTGGCTATCAGCGATGGACGATGGCATCATCTATCGACCCAACCCTAACTACTACTACTACTACTACTACTAATAATAATAATAATACTAATATGATTCTATTCGATAAACAATTTTTATTTTTTATTTTGCTAGACCTATTAGAAGTGATATCATAGTTTAGCATACTGAACTAATATAGATCTGTGATTTAGCATATTCTTATGCCTTTAATTTAAAAAAAAAAATGCTTTTAGAGAATTTAAATCTAAATTCCAAATCCAACTCTAACATACTAAATAACTTATATCTTGGATTTAACGATAGTTATATAATACAAATATAAATGTAACTAAACTAAATCTGATATCAACATAATTCACTTATTGATTCTGTGATTTCTGTTTAATTTACAATCATAATTTATTATCAACTAACATTTTTCATTTGATGTGTGCATTCTATTTCTATCAACTTATATTAATAAAATGTCAAGAAAGGAAATAATAGAAGCAGCAGTTTAAATACAGGTCATTTATAATTAATCAAGTTTAAAATGTATTATGATTACCTTTATTTTTCATTTTAAAAGTTTATTTTTAAGCAGTTTTCCCCTACTTTTTTGTGGCCTTTTTCTGCTCAACGCCACACAGGAGGTCTGTGCATGCACTGTTCCCTTCACAAGTGCATAATATAAAATATCTAAAATCTCTGACCAATATTCTTATCATTACCGTTGCTTAAACCGTTTTTTTTTTTCACTACAGTGAAAGTGCGTAGCTCGGTCAACATCATGTGTCAGAGATGACTTCTCACTTCTTGTGAGAAGTACGCACTTATGCAAGGGTGTTACTTTGTTGAGGTCATCTGAGAAGCTGTCATAACATAAAATCTTGCCCATTTGATACTCTTCAAACCTGAGTGGTGGATGCTGATGGATGATCTCACAAACAAATTAACTTCTTTATAAAACATTCTACATACCATTCTATTGTTGCAAAAACTGTATATAGGAAATGTCAGTGAGGTTTATTACCTGAAAAGTTATATTTTATATCTGACCTGGCACCGTGAAACAAAACCAAGAGGACTCACACATTCATCCCACCACAAATACTTTCTTTAATTAAATGAAAGTATGTGAATGGATTTAATCAGATAGTTGTGTTTTCTTTCGTCTGACAGTGCTATCGGACCTTTTTTATCAGATGGGACTCATTTGGAAGACAAATTGCATCTTGTCCCTTTCTTCCCGATCACAGGCAGACTAGGGACTCCTCCTGAATGCTAATGTAGATGTTTATATCTTAAAGGCGACTTATGCTCTGATGTCCCTAGAGTCCATATGTACAGTTATGTATAATATTTCTATAAAATAATTTTTTAGATCTCTAAAACTGGCCTTTTTAGGCATTAACCCAAACTGTGTCATTTTGGTTGACTGTTGCTTTAAATTCATACAAGAGTTCATATTTTCAAAAGAGAGCAGAGCTACAAATGCCTATGTGTCAGCATAGTGGCAGATTCAAAACAGGTCTAATGTTATTGCTGTGAAAAACTGAAAGTTCATGTATCCTATGGAGATATCGTGTTCATTTGTGCATTGTAAAACTCATCATTTATAATGCCTCTTAGTCGCTGACATTATCTGCGGCAGGTACGGTGTGAAAACTCTAGGCGGACACCTGCTTCTCACTCAGGGCTGTCTGTGCTAATAAGGTAGAGATTATCACTAATGAGTGGGACTTTCCCCGTCTGATGACATGTACAAAGGGAGAATGTCAATCAAAGTGTTTCTGTAGACTGTTTTTCTAAAGTGTGATAATAAAAAAAAAAAAAAGAATTAATTCATTTTTACCAGTATATGCTGGCTATATTCAGAGATGGGAAGTAACGAAGTACAAATACTTCGTTACTGTACTTAAGTAGTTTTTTCGGGTATCAGTACTTTACTCCACTACTAATTTTTTTGACTACTTTTTACTTTTACTTCTTACATTTTTACACAAATATCTGTACTTTCTACTTCTTACATTTTTTAAACCACAGCCGTTACTTTCGTTTTTATGTGTTTGGTGGCGCGATCTATATTATTCTTATCATTGCGCATTAATATGAGCGCATTTTTGATGGAGTCAGTCTCTTTTTCCTCATTGCGCGCCTGCGTGCTGCAGCGCGCGGCTTCTTCAAGGCTATCTCGCACCGTACATGGCCTTGCCCTAGTTCATGAAGATTACTATGAGAAAGGCTAGGATTACTACGCAGTGACAGAGGGAGTCGGCGAATTTAACATGACTGATGCTGCCCTGTTTACACGGTAATAAGACAACTTTTGCTCGTTCGGATCACAGGTAAACGAGACACATTCCAGTCAAAAACACGCTGTTTAAATGCTTAAGCCTTTTGTCCACTTCCGATCATATGCACGGGCTTTCTCTGGTCTTTCATTCTAATACCGCGAAAATAGTGCTTTTTGTAAAGATTTGTACATTTAGGACTAAAACAATCAAATACTTTATAAAAAATGTATGCATTGCGGTTTATTTCCTTTATTTCTGATGAGTTTATATTTTCTAATACAGAATTTGTAATGGCTGTGTTCTATTCCCACTTATCCCCCCTATGCCCTATTCATTTAGAACATTCTAACATTCAAAGTTTGAATTATTAAAAATAAAAAAGCATTAAGGTCATCTCTCTTAGGTGTAATTTGCTTTCAGAGTATTTTTACAGTTCAGTTTTAGCGATCTTCGTTTACAATTGCGCTCCCTTTGCAGTGCACTTTGAAAACTTTGATGTCATTTTGAACACAGCCTCATGACAAAAGTTATAGGTGACTATTTTTTAAAAGCGGAATTTATGTTACATCTCCAAAGCTTGTGAAAACAAAAAAAAAACATAGCATACGTTAATTCTTTTAATTTATAGTAGGTTATTTATTAAGTATCTGTATATCACATGGGCCTGCTGGTTAGAGCATATCTGCAGTGGTTTGCACGTGCTCAAATTAAAACTTTTCAAGACTTTTCAGACTTTTCAAAAAATAAATAAACAATATCCTACTTAATAATAATCATCATCATCATTAATATTATTATTAAAATAGGATTTTTTTTCATTTTCTAATAAATATTACATTTCATTTCTTGATAAATAGCCTCATTATTTGTTTATTTATATGATTTATATAATATTATATATGACAAAACTAATATTGGATTTTATTTTAAATGTGTGTTTGTGTAAAACAATATAATTTGCACAAAGAAATGATGGGGTTGTTCTCTAAAGAAGTTACTCCACCCCGTTTAGAGCATCATTATGGACGTTTTACGTTATAACTAACGTGGGTCAAACCATGGATCTGCTACAGAGAAACTAAGGGTTTTGGGAAACACTCGTCACCACATCGTTCTTTTCCCAAACGATGCATGGTACTAAGATAGTTCAGCAGCAAGTTACATCGTTGTTTGGGAAACGCACCCCTGGGCAATTTATGTGTATGTTACCTGTTTTACCTGTGTATGTTGCTTTTAGCATAGAATAAATGTATTGCAGTTTTTCTCAGTCACTTTGGCACATTTCTCAGATCAGAACTGAATATTGTAAAACAGTAGGACAAAGAGCATTTCTCAAAAAAACACGTATAAATAGCAAAACACCATGGATTACCTGCAAAAGCCAGTCTCCTGCTCAAAATCCTTCAGTTCATCCCTCAAAACTAAATTTCTGTGACAGTCAACATGTCAGTGGCGTCAGAATGACATGTCCTTGTGTCATTGTATAAGAATAAGACTCAAATTACTTAGTAGTCATGTTGTCAATAACGGTGCACTCTGGAGGGCTGTTCTGGTGTAAACTATGGCAATATTTGTGCTGTTTGTACTGTAATTTGTTGCCAGATCATGTCATTCTGATACAGAAAGGAAAAGAGAGCACCGCATAGCACAAAGAAAAAACAAAAGTAAAAATGTGAACAGGACAACCTCCTTTTAGACCTTTATTAGAAAAAGTCAAGATTCACCTGGGAGAAATGTAAAAAATGCATTATGACTAAATATTAAGACAACTTGTTTGGGCATTTGAACGATTAAATGTTGTGGGGGTGAGTCTATTTAACAGAGATAAAATAATACATGTTGATCAACATGACATAAGCAACTGATAATGTAGGAAACATCAGAGAATTGCACATAATCATTTGCATGGATGAGCAAAAGCATTTGCAACTTGTTCATAAAGAGAAACTGCTTTCTGATGTGCACAAGTGACACAATGATGATCTGAAGATTGAACAGTGGGTTTTGAGAATTTCAATTCTGATCTGAGAAATGGACAAAAGTGACTAAGAAAAACTGTAACAGAATTCATGTTTATCCATTAAATAAAATAACCACAATACCTGAAAAAACACTGAAATAGCAGGTTATATATGAGAGCTACTCTCTGAAGAGAATAAGAAGCTTTAGCCTAATGCAAAAAAAATTGTTTACAGTCATATGTGATAAGTATTTATTCTAGCAAAAGACAAAATCAACATGAATGGCAGCTGTTATTTTTGATCTAACAGCAGCAAAACTACATGCTGAACACCGAATTTGTGTCAGGATGATTCCCTACCTACAGTATCTCACTTGTTATCCTTCAGCTTCGTCCCTGAATTATCAGGGGTCGCCACAGCAGAATGAACCGCCAATTATTCCAGCATTTTACGCAGCGGATACCCTTCCAGCTGCATCCCAGTACTGGGAAACACCCATACACACTCACATTCTCACACACAGACACACACGCACACACACACACACACACACACACACACACACACACACACACACACACACACACACACACACACACACACACACACACACACACACACACACACTTATAAACTACTGCACATGTAGTTGAATTATTATTTGCCTATACCGCATGTCTTTGGGACTGTGGTTGAAATGAGTACTTTTTACTTTTTTACTTTTGTACATTTTTCAGGCGGTACTTCTTTACTTTTACTTAAGTACAAAAGTGTAGTCAGTACTTCTACTTTTACCAGAGTCGTTTTAAACATGAGTATCTGTACTTCTACTTAAGTAAAGGATGTGTGTACTTTTGCCATCTCTGGCTATATTCACACACTGTTGCCACACAACTGTGTTTAAACCAAGGGGCAACCTCCCGCTCTCCCTTGGGAAGCCAATACGGAAGTAAATGAAACTGCAATTCATCGAAATTCCGCTAGTCCTGGCTCCATATGGAGCAAATTTCTATTGACCCCACTGCTAGAATGGCCATCTTTACAACATAAAAAAGGTGTTTACAGCCTGGTACAAAGAACAATTTTGGTTCATACACTCAAAAAAATATTTAACCCCAAAAGTTAAACTTTATGTAATTCAATTGGATGTCAATTTTCCATCCAATTTAATCACATAAATCCAATGTAAAAGTTAACACTAGTTTATATCTCACCCATTTATGTTGAGTTAACATGAATGAATTAAATAAATTTTATGACAACTGCTATATTCCGTTTTATGCTTGTATGATACATAAACTTTACTCATTTCTAATAAGTTATTGTTATTTGATTTATTTAATTACCTTTTATGTTCTTATGTATATTAAATAAATGCTCAACACAAATTACATTTTTTAACATTTATTGTGCAATTGCTCAATGAGTTTGACATCCAATAACATCAAATCTGACAAAAACATACTGAAATGCAGTGCTTAACAAATAACTGCAATAGCTTTTCGGTTGACTCATGTGTGTCTATAAGTAACAGGCATCAACAAAGAAACGTAATTCAACATTAAACATTAATAATTTCACATTATCAAAGTAACATTGTCATGTGCATCTGCTCCTGATCTATAACACAAAAGTAAATGATCCCTTCTCTTACTAAATGTTTGTTAAAGCAAGTAACAATGACCCTTACAATGAAATCACAATAAAATAATAAAATAACACCTAAACACAAAATGCAATTAAATAAAATAAATTTTAAAAAGGAAAAAAAAAAAAAGAAAAGCAATCATTTTACTTTACATATCTGAAGTTTGCATCACTTTTTAAATACATATAACAGGTTTACACTTCTTAACATTTAGAACAGCAAAACTTACAGCAGAGGGGAATGCTGCATTCCTAAAGATCTCCTCGGTCATGGCTTTAAAGGGATAGCTCACCCGAAAATGAAAATTCTATTATTTACTTACCCTTCACTAGTTTCAAACTTTTATTGTTTTTTTTTTTCTCCTGTTAAACACAAAAGATGTTTTGAAGAAAGCTGGAAACCTAGACCTCCACAGTATTTGTTTTTCCTATAACTGAATTTAATGTCAAAATATCTTCTTTTGTGTTCAAAAAAAAAAAAAAAAAACTTTTTAATTGAGTGTGAGTAAATAGTGATTATATTTTCATTTTTTTGAGTGAGCTGTCCCTTTAAGACCTTTGAGCGGTTGAATAAGAAGCATTCCACTTTTGTTGAACTATTTTAGCTCTCTAAATCAGAATTTCAGAGCAACATGAAACTGAAAAATGAAAAACATGAAATACCTCTATTTGGAAGCCAAGATCTGGAGGTGTAACAGTCTCAACACATAAGGAAAATAAGTAATCCCTTGGCTTCCCGGATCCAAAAGTAAAATATCCTGTGTTAAAAGTTTCAGGAAAAAAAAAGCAAGAAAGTGCAGTCCATGGCATCAGTGTCATCAGTCGGTGGAAATTTATCTTTTAGGGCATTCTTGTCTAGTTTTCAATGTCATTCCAGTTGTTTGAACCATATAGGCAAACAGTGAATGTCCTATTCACTGAAACATTCTAATTTTAAGTGCTTGAACCTTTGGGGACAGCTTGCTGCCATCTAAATTCATCAGTACCTTCTGAAAGAATTCAAATGTGAACTTGAGACCTTGAGGATAGCTTAAGTTGAGAGCGTAGATCAGTCCAAAGAGAATTACTAATCCAAAGGAAATACTCTTTAGGTTCTCCAGCAGCGTTACACCCTCAATCACAACTCCAACATCGCTTGGCTCCTCCTCAGCACCAGCACCTTCCTTGCGAATTACAAAAATCCCCAGAGTGGTCTCAGAAATTCTTGCTTCTGCTACTTCAGGGTTGCTGTCCTAAAATAAACAAGCAAATAAATATTAAATAATTTAATAATAATAAATAAATAAAACATTAATATTAATACTTTTAAGTTTCAGTTAAATACAACAATCAGACTGTCAATGTATACAAACCTCGAATTCTTTGACGACTGTTGTCATGTCCTCATTGAGATACACACACAGACTCTGTATGACACAATCTCGCTTGATGTGTATGTCACAACACTGAAAATTAGACAAAAGTATACAATATTAGACATGGCAATATATTAAAAACCAACATGGTGGAAAGATCACAAATCAACAAGACCAGTGATGCATTTCTGACAAGGCCACTACACCCCGACCTAAGAATATTTCCAGCATATTAATAAAGTTTCTGAACATGTTTTTTTTTTTTTTCTGACTGTTTGGAATGTACATTTTTTGTAACATGTATTGTCTGTTGCAGCATTTAAATAAAATCAGAAATAATGTTACATCATAAGGCAGGGTTTTCAGTTCACACTTGATGTTTCCACACAGGTATACTGACGTGCTTATCAAATAGTTTACACTACAAATTCATATGAACTGCGTGACACAGAGAGTGAAACTTGTGTAGTTGGTCTGTTCAAGAGCAGATGAGTTTTAATGCATCTTTTAATGTAATGCAATTTACCACACCTTGTCTGCAACTGCCATGATGTGTGATATCTTCTGTCCAGAAGCACCTCCTTTGTTGCTGAAAACTTTCTGTAGATCAGCAGTGTATTTGTCCAGCTGCGCGAAGAACTTTGACAGAAGGGGCACTGTCGTTATCCGCATAAATTCTGCATTTATCTAAAAGAAATAAAGGAAATGCAGATGTTGAAATGAAGATGTATTGTGGAAAAATTAAATGAAATTTATAAAATAATTATGTAAATATCACCAACACTTACTTCATTGACTGTGAACAGCGCAGGCCATCTACTTTGTAAATCAGAAACCATTGGCATGTCCTCAACCAACTCTTGTCGTCTATAAGAGAAGGTCAAGTGCATTTTTTCTTTAATGACTGCCTCATTATTTTTTTTTTCACTTCAGTCAAGAGAGCAATTCTTTCCTTCTCCATACTTTCAGCTGTTTCTCCTTTTGGAAGACAAGGAAGAAAATTCACCTCGGCTTTTTTTGGCTTTTTGATGTTTGATGCTGCTTTACCCTGACCTTCACGCTTGTTTTTAAGTGAATTGACAGTGATTTCTGGGTGTCCAATTTTGCTGAGTTTTGAACGGAAATTAGCCATCTTTATCTTTAGATAGTGTTTCCATCCTTCATGGCCAGTGCGAGTTCCTTTTTCCCTCAAGCAAGGGTGGGCATTTATCAAGGCTTCAGCTGCCTGATCAAGCTGACTATCAGTGGGGTATGCGGCATACTTAAAGATCTCCTCAGCCATGCCTTCAAGAACGTCAGATCTTAATTTGGGTGGGGGAATAAGTAGCATTCCACTTTTGTTGAACTCTGTGTCTGCTCTCTGAAGCTGAATTTCAGCAGAACAAGATAAACGAGGAATTACAAAAACCTGAGGCCAAGAACTGGATCTTGACTCCGGAGATGTAATCAAGACAGTCTCAGTGCTGCTGGAAAATGAGTCCTCAGACAAGACTTCTGAGACTGAGTCAAATTCACAAGGGCTAACATGTCTTATGTCAGGAGAGTCAGAGCTACAGGTTGTCCTGGGTGAAGAAACAAGAATGCTAGAACAAGAAGGTACATCAGGTGCAGTCTCTTGCATGCAGGAGGAGATAAAGTCATCAGTTGACAGAAAAATCACTTTCAGGGTATCCCTGTCTTCAATTTGAGTGGGTGATACGAGATTCATGTATTCATTTCCAAAGTCCTTATCTTTGTACTGGAGCCTAAACTTTTGCTTTACACCAAAAACAGTCATTATTTCAAAGACAAGGTCATCCACAGACTTTGGGATTCCTGTCTTAAGTGCAAGCTTTCTTGCATCTTCATCCCCACCAAAAACAATCCTTAGATTGACTGGATTCGACATCTTTCTTTTTCTAAAAGAGTGTATGAAGCAAAATATGACATAAATCAGTAATACACTTATGCACTTATGCTGCAACTTATTTTAAACAAAACACTTGATAAATAAGTTACCTTAAATGAGGATGTGCCTCTTCAGAGTCACCATTCGTCTTCCTCCTACCATATAATCATACAGTGGATAAGCATCAGTTAGCTGATCTAAATCAATCAGGGCAACCTCTCTATCAGGAGAGACAGTTAACTGAAAAGCTCTAAAATGTTCTTGATACCATGCACACAGTACCTTCACAACAAAATTTAATCTGCTTTTGACAATACAGATTTGAAGAATTTCAGCAAATTCTGGGAGCCCACCTGCTGACCCAAACGAAATCCGCATACCAGTTCTATAATTTATCCCATTGTTTGTCACATTTTTTGCCAGATGAACTTCATTAATCCCTGGATATTTCTGTCTTAAGCCTTCTACCACTTCCTTGTTTAAAACATCCACAGAAAGTGTGAAGACACTTGTAACTTCAAGTCTGGACTTCTTAAGGTTACAAGAATGGATCTGATAAGCAATCATTCGCTGGTGTTTGGCAGCCAGTGTGAGCGTTATGTTTTTGAAACAATTTGTGTGGCGAGCAACTTTCTTAAAGAAACTATGTTTTGCCTTAAACCTCATAGTCCACTGCCCTACAAGAGGTCCAAAAAATTTTATCATCTGTGGATAATGCTCCACATAATGATGTTTTGGTAACAGTTGTGCAGTTACTGTATACACAAGGATGCCTGAATCTTGCCCCAAAATGTCCATGTTTGAGCTTAGAATGTTTCAATAACTCATACTTACTGGATACTTCTGTGCCACACACTTTACATTGCCACATTCTCAAGAATCACATATCTAAAAATAAAACATGAGTGTGAGAAAAGTAACAATTTTACAAAGTAAAACAAGTTTAGTTATATATATAATACAACAACGAACAACAACACTTACTGTAATTGAGTGATTGTCCCAAACTGGAGACAATGTAGAATGTCACAACGATGAGGTCTCTGAAATGGTAAAAATGACATATAATTAGAGTTTTGTAATGAAATTTGCATGATCAACTAACTTTTACATACACAATTTGTTTTAAATAAATTTACGAGTAGCTTGCATATATTCTAACTAAATGTAAAAAAAATGTGTAGTTTTAAAATGTATGTATGTGTGTGTGTATATATATATATATATGGGCGACATGGTGGCGCAGTAGGTAGTGCTGTCGCCTCACAGCAAGAAGGTCGCTGGTTCGAGCCTCGGCTGGGTCAGTTGGCATTTCTGTGTGGAGTTTGCATGTTCTCCCCGCTTTCGAGTGGGTTTCCTCCGGGTGGTTTCCCCCACAGTCCAAAGACATGCGGTACAGGTGAATTGAGTAGGCTAAAATTGTCTGTAGTGTATGTGAATGAGTGTGTATGGATGTTTCCCAGAGATGGGTTGCAGCTGGATAGGCATCCGCTACGTAAAACATATGCTGGATAAGTTGGCGGTTCATTCTGCTGTGGCGACCGCAGATTAATAAAGGGACTAAGCTGAAAAGAAAATGAATTTTATTTGTATATATATATATATATATATATATATATATATATATATATATATATATATATATATATATATATATATATATGAAATTAGACTAAGGTTAACGTTACATTTTTTACTTCTTGTACACGATTTTATAGAGGTAAAGTTGGTTTTATATTCACACATTCGGACTTTCTCCTTAATAATATAATTTCATAAAAGTATTATTTGTAAACTCTAAATGCCGAAATCATATTAGCAGCCAATGACTATCAAAGTACAACCTTCAGACTTTTACATGCAACTTTCAAATAATGTCGAGTTTGTACAGCGCTTTGTCATATTTGTTAAGCATGGTAATGCAAAACAAAGTTACGTCGAGATGGCTAACGTTAATCTATTATTATTAAGTTATACACGTCCAGTCTTCCTAAAAAGATGAATATAGTAGACCTTATAGAGCTTAAAGTGACCCAAATTGCAGATAAGCGATAACAGATTAATTTTTTTAACAAGATGTCATCATAACTTTACAAGACATTATAATGTGTAACGTGTTCTAACCATAAAAAGCCAACGTGCTGGCAAAGAGAATTAACGTACGTCGAAATTACAGTTTTAAAATCATGCAAGCAATCTGTTAACTGCAAAAAGGATGTACATACTCAAACGACGATTTTAATTTTAAAATAGAAAGTGACGGTCTAAAATGTCCAATGTTAGTTAATTCGCCAACATGTGACGACGAATCAATATCGATCATAATAAAGAATCACCTCATAAAAATAGTCTACATCAATCACAAATGTATAAAATATCTTACCTTGTATAATCTCCCGATCTCTTCACTTTTTCTTCCTTGCTACCGTTGTCTCCCTCGCGCCTGACTTGTCCACAGACCTGCCTGCAGCCCGCCATCAGTGTTTCTAACCGATGCGCGTGCCCGTCTTGGCGCCTTCGGTGTTTTGAAATAATGCGCATGCGCAGCATCAGCATTCGCTCTTTACGGCAACAAATTAGGTAGAGTTTATGTAATTTGAGCAGGTTTGTTTCGAGTCCAATAAATTCATGTTGAGACAGCATATTTTGTATCAATAATAGTTATTTTACACTTTTTTAAATAAACTTTATTTAAATCGTTTGCTTAATTCCAATTACAGGCAAGAATCATTTTTTTGAGTGTATAGCTAATATTACCCTTCATGACAACTGTGAGGGCGGTGAATTTTTTTATCCTTTATGTTAGGTTATATTAAGTTTGCATAATTAAGGGCGTGGCCACTTGAGTGACAACTAGGTCTCGCTGGTCGCCATCACTTCACCTCAGCTGATTTCGGCTGATTAGCCGTTGATCTCTGCATGTTCAACTCATTTTTGTGATGTTTTATGTGGCTTTACACAGTCAATTGCCTTTTAGAATTATTTCTCACAATTATCAGATTATATGGCATTCTGTGTGCACTTTATTGTGCTCACAAACCATTCACGGGGCCTCCATTTCCCAGGTGAGTGAAATTATATAATTATACCATATCTATAAATGTATTTGTTTTATTTAAGATCATTTATCATTTATAATGTTCTTTAGACCTGTAAAGCACTCCAGAATCTGACAGATTGATTAGCTGTAGGCTCTAGAACAGTCATCTGAAGCGTTTTCATACAGTGTTCTGCCTGGATTTCATTAATAGCCTTGCATTTACCAACACAGACTATATCTGAAGTGTTTGGAAGTAATTTGCACTTTCCTCCTGTTGAAAAACGTCATAAGAACAATGCTTAGTGGCTCAATGTGTTACAACAGTGTTTTTAAATGTCTAAACACTTTATTGATATAGTGTACAACCAAGCACATGTGGTCAGAACACAAATGAGTCACAGGTAATGAAGTATTAAGCATTTCTCCCAAAGAAAAGCCAGTCTAAGCAAAATGGCAGCAGGCGTCTGTAGCTCTGCTCACACTCCACCTCTTTGCCCTTTTTTGGTATCCTGCGGTTGGTGCGATAGTGGCTACGCCTAATGGTAGCTTCTTTTGGGTTCTACATAAACCTATGGGTGATGTCACGGATACTACGTCCATATATTTTACAGTCTATGGTTTAAACCCTTTATAAAAGTGATTTTTGCATAATAGGTGCTCTTTAAGGTACCATAGTAGTGACACACTGAAACCCTATAATTATTTGGTTACTGGCATGATTTCTGGTCTACTTTACAATTTTTTTTTTCTAGCCAAAATTCCCTTTTACACAGGAAGACATTGTCTTACCAGCATGTAAAGCAACAAACCAAAAATTGAGTTTTATATGACACAGGAAGAGTTCATTTTAAATTATGCATTACGACATTCAGATACAGTAATACTTGTTTTATCCAATACCCATTTCTCTGCTTTTTCTAACACACACTGTTAAGCTGTAAACCCTACAGCATTACATCAGCATTGCTTAAGGCCACTTTAGCACATTATGTACTGAATTCAAAACATTTTTCTGCATTGCAATGCTTGTAATGTAAAGACACTAGATAGATAGATAGATAGATAGATAGATAGATAGATAGATAGATCGATAGATAGATAGATCGATAGATAGATAGATAGATAGATAGATAGATAGATAGATAGATAGATAGATAGATAGATAGATAGATAGATAGATAGATAGATGGATGGATGGATGGATGGACTGAAAATAGTAAAACAAATAAACAAAAAAAAAAAATATTTAGAAAACATGGCTTTTTTATCTTCAGAATAATATGCACTGACAAATTATTCATAATAGGAACAATTGATCTCAATTTATATATTAAACATAGTTTTTTTAATTTCTACATTTAAATAAGCTCTGTTATGATTGGCTTCCATGCTTCAGCATAATTCACACCATCATTCATTAGGATGTGTAAACACTGTGTGACAACACCAATTACTTTGTGTAGATCGTCATGTCTGAATTGTGTGTTGAACATGCAATGAGAACGCACACACACACACTCATCAGGATTTTCCCCATAATTATTTCATCTTGTATAATCTTTGCAAGACTTGCGGCTGTCATGAGGCTCTCAGCCTTGGGTGCAATTTAGAGGGCTGACAGGCAATTTAAATAGTTCATCCCATTATTTTCATAAAATATACATAAATTCATGGAGTTAAATGGCCTTTCTCTCATGAATGCTGTCTAATTTATGGCCAAATTAAATAATTATGTGTATTACAGTAACACAGAAATATATTATCTTAATCAATTTGTTCAAAACTAACAGCATTATATTTTCTACCTGACTTTGTAGTTTATGCATTTAACCACCCTTTTCACCAATAACAATCGTTTCATTTTTTTTAATACAAAATTATGCACTACAGAGCCAAAACAGCCAGTATTAATGGACTACAATAACACACCAGTGAAAATGATTTACCGATTTTGGTCTCTTCATTTCTATTATGCCTGGGATTATTTTATTAGGAGTGTCTATATTTGGCTAAACAATGTTACTCAATTTATGAAAGGAATACTAGTTAAATATGTATAACCCTGGACACCCTACTTATTAATCTAAGCATAAAAATGCACAATATTTAATGAAAATATTAATTAAAAAATAGTTTACTAACAGTAGGGCTTCCTTTTTAATTTTCCTCCAGGCCTGAAGGTTAAAGTGACGAAAGCAGAGTGTTTGACTCTGTCATAATAAGGACAGCTGTCCTGCCACAGAGAGCAATTACCTACACATCTGCCCATTCTGATCCAACACTCATCCATCATGGGAAAGTTGGGGAGCGCTGTGTTCACGCGGAGGCAAATAGCCTGATTTAGAGCCCGAGTTTTTCTATGATCAGTCTTAGTCATTTACTGCTGAGAAACATCAGGCCTGATTTAACAGTCCAGATGGTCCAAAAACCTCCCAGACTCCTAGGAAAGACAAAAAAAGTAAGGTTTTGATCAGTAATTCCTAACAAGGGACAGATATTTAAGCAGGTTCCAGATATTGCTTAAAAAGACATCTACAATTAAAGTAATCATTTATTTGGCTCCATAATTTACATGTAATGTTGCAGTATGTAACTTTGACACCCAGTGGTTGAACTAGGTATTGCACATTGCCAGATTGACGACAGCGGTGTGCCTGACTGTCGAGCCTAAAGGCTGATTTAAGGCTGATTTATGTTCTGAATTATAGCAACGGCACGAGATATTTTTCGTAATAAAAGGAGTTTTTATCCTAACCAACACCTGAAATTTATATTTTATATATTTCTTGCAGCTGAACAACAGAAAATTATGACAATGATCACCTCAGGTACACCTCATGTGCTTTATTCAGTGTTAAATGCTAATAATGTGAGTTTGAATGGCATTTTTCCATGGCAAATATAACCATACTACTGAAAGCAGCAGCAGATAGTTTATCTTAGATCTTGAAAATAAAATAAACCATTTGAAATAGAACTTTAGAACTATGACTCAGTGTAAGTCAACACATATTAGTAATTGTGCATGTACATTTAATGATGTTTTAAATGTCATATGTATTAATTAGATTGTAAACCTTACTATTCCGTTGGAGTGCAGTAAGTGCACTATTCTGTGCTTCTGAATGGCTGTATTTACAGTTTTTCTACAGTCGCTTTGGTGCGTTTCTCACAACACTATTTACATTTGCACAACAGTTCATGCATTTCTCAAAACAATTAGTCATTTGTGCATATCATAGTAGCAGTTTCTCATTCCTTCCAACAAATTGCAAATGCTTTTGGACATGCATCAATTGTTTTCCTACAACTTTCTGCTGTTTTATAACATTATCATTTGCTTATGTCATGTCAGTCAAAATTAACTAAATGAATGCTGTGAATCCTGAATAGTCATTCCATATAAAACTAATAGTCCTCATTTCATTACTTGAGTCATTAAATACAAAAATCCCCCTGAAAATGTCTTCAAAATTGAACAATTTGATGAATGATTTACAGACCGGTGTATGTTGTAGGTTTAGTTCCAATATGTACTGCAATATTGTTTACAGTTGTGCACAGCTCTACCCAAAGGAAGTTTATGTTTGTTGTATATAAGTGTGTATTTATTCTTTTGCACAATGCTGTGAATAAATTAGAGCATATGGATTAAAAATGTGAAACATACATATTTAGTGTCTTGTACTTGTACCTCACTAAATGCAGTGATGTCTAACTTTACTGTAGGTTTCAAATGGCTGTGCAAATAGTACATAGCACTTTTTTTTGTTGCTTTTTAGACTTTTTTGCATTGGAAAAAATGTACAGAGTAAACTGTCATAATGAAAACATGACAGCCATCTGACTATCTTGTTCATAAGCAATGATGTCAGGACTTTTCATCTTGATGACACTGACACTTTCATTGACATGAATACTTGCTTTTGAGGAATGAGCTATCCATTTTGAGCAAGTGACACGCTTTTGCAGGTTATTAACTAAGTTTTGCAGTTTGTACTAATTGTTTTGAGAAATGCATTAACTGTTGTGGAAATGTAAACAGTGTTGTGAGAAATGCACCAAAGCGACTGAGAAAAACTGTAAATTTTCACATAGCGTGCTGTTAGGACATGGGGTTACAATGTAACCTGCTCACCTAATGTTTTTATATTTATATAATTTGCTAATTAATAACCACCTCATGCAGAACTCTGAATCTGCCTCTTATTTCGAGTCTGCTACTATCCACCGGAGGTCACATTTCGGTCACGATGCATACTATGGGAGCCTTTCTGACTGAATAAATGAAATATGCGGTTTTCCACAAAGGCAACCCAGGGTGCTGAAATATAATTGGCTAAACTGGCATTGGGTGGGTTAAATGAACAAAACAAAGACAGACATTCCAGCGCATAACACACATTTTCAAAGCAGAATATCTTACTTTACCATTGTTTTTTCAGATAAATATGTTCACTTAGCATGTTTCTTAAGTATCTGCAAACATATTATGGTATTTTTATGCTTTAGAAAAAAGTCAAAAACTTGCATACAGCACCTTTAAGTTCTGTAAAGTTTCTTCCATGAAATACCTGGAGGAGAGTTATGCTAGAGTTATATGAGAATAATATTCATTCATTCATTCATTCATTCATTCATTCATTCATTCATTCATTCATTCATTCATTCATTCATTCATTCATTCATTCATTCATTCATTCATTCATTCATTCATTTTCTCTCGGCTTATTTCAGGGGTCACCACAGCGGAATAAACCACCAACTATTCCAGTATTTGTTTTACGCAGAGGATGCTCTTCCAGCCACAATCCAGTAATGGGAAAGAAAAATATTCCAAAATTAATAAAAATCTTTAATTTAAGTTAAATTATTATTAAAATACTTTTACATTTTATCGACATGTGATTTTATTTCACTTCAAGTCATTTTAATATCATTAATGATAAAACTAAATGATTTGCAATATGAGAAAAAAAAAATCACAAGGTAACATGGGAGTAATAAGCTCTATAGATCTCAAAGTATGGTTCATGTAACGATCTTGCTTGTAGAAACATAATTAACTGTATTTGCTTTGTGGAGATTTAAGAAAGGATTGGGAAAATAGTTTTTGGGAGCAAATCCCAAATATCTTTCAGTTTCCAGTTCATTAAGAATTTTATTTTAATGTCAACTTATTTTCCTAAATGTTTTAGGATTGTTCATTTACTAGGTGAACAAGTGCTAGTGGAAGGATTGACAGTATCTAAGGAGCTTTCTCAGACAAATCAAATTGATATGCTGTACTGTATGTTCTGAAAAAGCTATTTTTTAATTGGTTTTGATTCTTTTTATTGTTTTTTATTAGGTCAGTATTCGAAAACTGTTACAAAAAATAGTCATGATAAACAATATTTGACTGCATAGTATTTTGCATAGTATCTATAGCTTTTATTGTGGATAATAATATAAATGTACTGTTAAAATACTAAATTAATTCTAAAGAAATACTAATGAATGCATGTCTACACAAGACTCATATTCATTAGAGTATATTTGTAGCACTTACAGTAAATGGGTGCACGTGAATAACATCAAAGCGGTCTAAAATGAACTATTATGAATAGCACATTTGGAAACTGGAAAATGCCGCACGATTGTGGCTTTTGTCTGTAGCTAATGATAAATTTCTAGCTTGATAAAGCATGAGTTATTTGAGCTTGTATGTGTGTGTGAGGGGATCTGCATTAGTACAGATCAGTGGTTTGCTGGCACACATTTTTTTTTGCCCTTTCACATTACATTTGCAGGTGTTATGATTGCCGTCATGCACAGAAGAAACCTGTATTATTATTGTGTAATTGTATGTTTTTCCTTGATTTGCATAAAAAGGACCGGTTTAGTTACATTAGTATAATAAAAAAGAAACGCATTACTTTTTCTTGTCTTTCATGTCATTCATTCGTTCCAATTTTCTAAACACAGTAGGACAAACAAGAAGAAATGGCTGAATCTCATTTCAAAAGGAAAGACAAAATTGATCGAATTGCCTCTTTTCAAACATTAACGCAGAATTCCAATTAAACACGAAACATCCATCCATCATGTTTTCTCTGTGTGGTTCTGCTGTGGATGAAGCCTCATTTAAAGCCTCTCTGCTGGAGTGGACCGTGGCAGAGGAGCTCAAACTGTTTGAGTGCTGCTCTTCTGCCTCTTTCAACCTGATGTCAGCGTGTCCCATTTACAGTAATCACACTCTCTGCTGCTCCTCACATGCTCCGCTGTGAGGCTGCACACAAAGCTTGCCTTCTCAGCCCTTCCATTTCACCTTTAGAGGAGAGAGAGAGAGAGTGTGTATAGGGTTCTTTATGACCGTAATGTGCTATGATGATTATGAATGTTATTGTCTTTATGTATTACACTGGTCCAAAATATTCTTTTTAGCATGTGACATGTTGAAAAGAATGTTTATTGGAGATGTCAATGCCGAAACATGCACAGCCATTTGAAGTTTTGACTGGTGGATGGATTGGGGTGTAAAATGATTAGTCACTCGGTTTACCAGTTTAAAGGGTCGATTTTAGGATTTTTATTTTAGGGGGGCTCAGATCCTTTTGAGGTAAAAAATAAATAAAATAAAAAATAGGCTTAACGCACCGGTTTACAGTAGTACAAACCCCTTTCTATATTCAATTTCATTTTAGTTTCCAAAAATTATATAATTAAAACTGCCACTTTTCAAATTAAATGGCACATACTGTGTATACACAGAAACAGTTCTGTCTGGTCTTGAATCTGATTGGCTGATAGCCATGTAATATTCTGCAAATAACAGCACTCGTCCAGCCTCTTAACCCTTCACGCTTGTGCATTACTCCGCCCACATACAGCAACATGCAGAGGACACTCTACAGTTTGACAAATACTGCAGCTGTTGGACAACATAATGTGCTTTTGAGGCTTTTTTAGTCGAGTGTAGCTGTTTAGATTGCAAATAATGCAGTTTATTTATTAGGATAGTGCCTATTTTAAAATGTTTATAATTTCCAAGAGACTTTTTTTTTTTTTTACCTACAGGCTAATTCACATATTTCACAATCTGAATCATAATAATAAATAAAGGATTTTTTTTTTATACAAGACAATGCATGGTGATTCTATCTCTGTCAGCGACTCTGACAGTTTAAATGAGTACATGAAGTGGTTCTGTCACTGTGTTGAATACTTTCTGTGCAAGATTGTATGCTAGTTAACTTCACGTGCACTGTAATGTGTTTTATATTGGTAGTTCATTTTAAATAAAAGTAGGGGGCGGGACGCGGATGAGAGCGAAGTGGTTGGGGGGGGGAGATTTTATCGCGGTAGAAAGTGAAGAATGTTGGGGGGGGGTTATCGCGTAACGTCAAGAAGGGATGGGGGGATTGGCTGAATGATCATGGATGAATGTGAAGAGCAGGGGGGTTGGTATCGGGGAGGAAAGTGAAGAGGGGGGTGGGATCGCAGATGAAAGTGAAGAGCGGAGGGGGGGGATGTCGCAGGCCCTTGATAATGTCTCTGGGGGTCCCCTGAATGTATGGGCCCTTACAATCGTCCTAACTACTACCCCCCAGCGGCGCCCCTGTTTGGAAATAATTAGCATTTTCCTCCAGTAGAAAAAAGTAATAAGAACAGTGTTTAGTGGCTCAATGTGTTACAGCAGTGTTTTTAAAAGTCTAAACACTTTATTGATATAGTGTACAACCAAGCACATGTGGTCAGAACACAAACCAGTCGCTGGTAATGAAGTATTAAGCGTTTCTCCAAAAGAAAAGCCAGTCTAAGCAAAATGCTAGCAGGCGTCTGTAGCTACGCTCACACTCCACCTCTTTGCCCTTGTTTGGTATCCTGCGGTCAGTGCGATGACGCGTGAACAAAATGGCGACGGTTGCCCACGCCTATGTGTAGCTTCTTTTGCGTTATTCAGAAACGTATGGGTGACGTCACAGATACTACGTCCATATCGTTTTCAGTCTATGGTCTGCACATTATTTTTGCTGCTTGTTCAAACTACTTATTTGAAATAGCTGAGACAACACAAAGTTGATTTTGGCACTACCTAATTGTTTTATGTTGAATCCACTTAAAATTGTAAGAACATAAAAAGTGACTGTAACTTAATCAATTTGTGTTGGGACAACATGGAGTTGTGTGGAACTCAGCATTTATTTTTTGATTGGCTGGTTGAATGGTTAATTAAATAATTGGTATATGGTTAAATGATAAATGAAAATTTGTAAAAATGGTTTGATTGATTGATTGATTGATTGACTGATTGACTGACTGATTGAAAATTAGAAATGGGAAATGAAGTGGCGGCAATCAAGTACAAATGAATGTTGATAATGAGTACAAATGAAAGTGTTTAAACTTAATTATCAGGATTTACGTCTTTAAAATGAATAAAATCAGAGATTGTAGCACCACCATCAGAGAAGTTTTATTTATACACTTGCATAATGTGATTGACTCAGAGGAACTTATGAGACACGAGCTCAGTGCACCACATACAGTAATAATGAACAGCTGGTTAGTAGTATTTATGCTATGTGTTGTTCGAAATGTGTTTATTTCCATGAGTTGTTCAAAATGTGTTTATCTCCATGACTGTCAAGGCTGCGCCACCCTTGAACAACTAACATAATCAGCCAAGTAGTTAATAAAACATAGTGAAATCAAATCTTTATTATGTTGGCAGTAGATCATGAAATCATGTGTGAAGTATAGTGCCATGTATGAGACGCTAATTGAGTGTGTGTAGGTGTTCTGCCCATGTATGCGTGGGTTTCCTCCAGGTGCTCTGGTTTCCCCCACAATCCAAAGACATGCGGTACAGGTGAATTGAATAAGCTAAATTGCCCATAGTGTATTTGTGGGTGTGATTGCAAGAGTGTATGGGTGTTTCCCCTTGCTGGGTTGTGGCAGAAAGGGCATTCGCTGCGTAAAACATATGCTGGATAAGTTGGCTTTATTCTGCTGTGGCGACCCTTAATTAATAAAAGGACTAAGCCAAAAAGAAAATAAATGAAATGAATATGATATGATTGAAATTAATTGTCAAATTAGGTTTAAAACCTACTTTCTTAAACCAGATATTGCGAAGAATGTTGGTAAAAGTAGCCATTACTCACTCATTCACTCATCCTCCATCTTAGTGGCTGATTTATAAGGAGTCACCACAGCGAAATGAACCGCCAATTACTCTGGCATATGTTTTATGCAGCAGATTATCTTCCAAAGCAGCAATTATACTATACGAAATACTAAAGTCAGTGTCTGTTTTTCCTCTCAACATTTTTCAGCATATCTTGCTTTTAGTCTAACAGAAGATAGAAACTCAAACAGGTTTAGAACAAGTGGAGGAGGAGTAAATGATGGCAGCATTTTCAATTTTGTGTGAACTATTTCTTTAATGGGAATCCCAGAAAAGTACATTAGAATTTATTTTACGATTTGCATTTTTACATTTATTGTGTATAGGGTAAAAACTAGGGGTGTGAACCTACACTGGTCTCACGGTTCGGTTACGATTATTATGCCATCGATTCGGTTCAATTCGATATCTCGGTGCATTGACGATGCTTTCCATACATAATTAGATTTTTTTTTCTTTACAACACAAGAAAAAAATTGTATTAAAATCTATAAATATGTTTATATTTATACATTACTTGTAATACAATTTTGTCCTTTAATACAAGCAGTCAGATATATGAACTGTACCTTTAATTTTACCTGCTCAAAAAACAACACTCTTTGTGAATGTTTTAGACAAAACTCCAATACATGCACAGAAGACAGCACGAGCATTCATAACAAATAAACTAATGTAAATATTATCTCGCTTGCTTTTTGAGTGCTGGCAAGTTCTTTCACCCCTATGATTGGTCATTGTCTTCACCCGCTCAACAGAAAGGGCTGCAATTGGCTTGAGAGAGAGAGAGAGAGAGAGAGAGAGAGAGAGAGAGAGAGAGAGAGAGAGAGAGAGAGAGAGAGAGAGAGAGAGAGAGAGAGCAACTGCCCAGCAACACCCTATCAACCACTCAGAAGATCCTAGCCCCGGCCTAGCAAACATACAAAACACCCTAGCAACCACCTAGCAACACCTTAGCAACGACCTAGAACATCTTAGCAACCACCTAGCTGCCAATCAGAACATCTTAGCAACTGCCTAACAACGCCTTAGCAACCACTCAAAACACCCTAGCAACCACCTAGCAATGCCTTAGCAACCGCCTAGCAACCACTCAGAACACCTTAGCAACTGCCTAGCAACAACTCAGAACACCCTAGCAACCACCTAGCAACGTCTTAGCAACCACCTATCAATGCCTTTGTAACGACCTAACAGCCACTCAGAACACCTTAGCAACCACCTAGCAATGCCTTTGCAACGACCTAACAACCACTCAGAACACCTTAGCAACCGCCTAGCAATGCCTTAGCAACCACTCAAAACACCCTAGCAACACCTTAGCGACCACCTAGAGCAGCCTAGCAACACCTTAGCAACCACTCAGAACACCCTAGCAACTGCCTAGCGACCACCTAGAACACCCTAGCAACGCCCTAGCAACCACTCAGAACAACCTAGCAATCGTCTAGCAGTGCCTTAACAACCGCTTAGTGGTCGACTAGCAACCTTAACCAGAATACCCTAGCAACACCTTAACAACTACCTGGGAACACCCTAGCAACGCCTTAGCAACCGCCAAGCAACCACTCAGAACACCCTACCAGCCGCCTAGCAATATCTAAGCAATGACTCAGAACACCCTAGCATTTACCTTAGCAACCATTCCGAACACCCTAGCAACCACCTAGCAAGAAACATGCCAATCCATTCTAGAAACCTGCTAACCTATATGTAGTGATCTATCTCTACCAACTGCTTCAACCTTAAAAAGTACTTCAATTATTTAATTTTATAGCTACTTCAAACTTTCAGACTAGACTTTCTCAAGACACCACAAAGTTTGTCTACGAACTTTACTGTTCTAGTATTATTCAATATATCATATAACTCATATATTTATATATATCATATAACTCATATCATATCACTCATATATATCATATATCATTCAATGTATCATATTATTCACATATATCAATAAAATAAAAGATCAGAATAAACTGTCCATTTAACAATCAACATTTTAGGATAAAACGGTAATAAAAACAATAATAATCAGTATATTTACAATGATTCATTTATAATAATCTAGGTGTGTGTGTGTGTGTGTGTGTGTGTGTGTGTGTTTGTGTTTGCAGGCGCATCACTGATGGTTTTATTGGTCTGCTCTCTCTTTTTGTGACAGGCATTAATGTATTGCGCCGCTAGAAGGACACAGTCAGTTTTTTCCCCTAGTAAATATTGCAGTTGTGTTTTATTGTCTGACTCAGTGAATTGTGGGTAAATGCTCTGTAGTTTGGGGTAGAATGTGTCTCGGATGTGCTGATAGTTTGTGCAGCGGGTGAGGAAGTGTTCCTCCGTCTCCACCTCTGCCTGGGCACAGTGTGGGCAGATGCGGCTCTCTCTGGGTTGCCAGTTCTGTCTGTATCGGCCCGTCTCTACAGTCAGACTGTGAGCACTCAGCCTGTATTTGGTCATTGTTGTTCTTAATTTACTGTCCTTTACTGCGCTCAGATATGTTGCTGTGGTATAATCTCTGTTTAGGTCTAAATAACACTGAAGTTTACTTTGTTTTGCTGCTGCTTCATTCCAGTAAATCAGATACTCCTCTTTTCGTGCATTTATCATTTGATTGGGCTTAATTCTGTGGATGAGCATGTCCGTGTCCTGATGCTGCCTGCTGTTAGTCATATTCGTTATGTTGGTTTGTGTTTGCAGCTTCAGGACCATCTGACTCAGGGGGCTTTTTTCAATGTCCATTTCTTGGTTTTTGAGGGCTTTGTAATGATAAGAGTTGGGGTCACTCATTTTTATGTGTTTCCAAAATTTGATGGCTCGTTTCTCAATGCGCATGAGTAGAGGATACTGGCCTAATTCTGCCCTGCATGCATTGCTGGGTGTGTTCCTCTGTACCCTGAGGATGCTCCTACAGAACTCTGCATGGAGGCTTTCAATTGGATTCTTATCCCACTTATCAAACTCATGACTGAGGAGAGGACCCCACACTTCACTCCCGTATAGCACTATAGGTTCAATCACCGACTGGAAAATTTTGAGCCAGATACGAACTGGAATTTCTAATTGTGTTGATTTTTTAATGGCGTAAAAGGCCCTTCTCGCTTTCTCTTTTAGTTCATTCACAGCCATATTTAGTTTTCCATTAACACTTATTTTTAACCCAAGGTATGTGTAGCTTGTGGCAGGTTCAATTTTTGTCATGCCAAGGGTGAAACTGTGTCTCTTTCCCTGACTTCTGGGTTTTTTCTGGAATATTAGGGTTTTGGTTTTCTTTGGGTTAACGGTCAGGGCCCAGGTCTGACAGAAGCTGTGTAGGATATCCAGCTGCTGCTGTAGACCCTCTTCTGTTGGCGACAGCAGCACCAGATCATCTGCAAACAGCAGGAACTTTACACTAGAGTCGTATAGTGTGAGACCCGGTGTATCTGCTTGCTCTAGAAGCATTGCCAATTGATTGATGTAAATATTGAAGAGGGTTGGTGACAGTGGACAGCCCTGTCTCACCCCCCGCCCCTGAGTAAAGAATTCTGTTCTCTTATTTCCTATTTTAATTGCACACTGACTGTTTGAATACATTGTTTTTATAATGTCGTATGTTTTACCACCGATTCCTGATTCTAGAAGTTTAGACAGCAGACCTTCATGCCAAATTGAATCAAATGCTTTCTGAAAATCTACAAAGCAAGCAAATATTTTGTTTTTGTTTTGATGGACGTATTTGTCTATCAGAGTCTGAAGGGTGAAGATATGGTCTGATGTTCTGTAATTTGGCAGAAACCCAATCTGACTTTTGCTGAGGACATTGTGCTCTGTAAGGAGGCCTATAAGTCTGGCGTTGATGATGCTGCAGAACAGCTTCCCCAGATTACTGCTCACACAGATGCCTCTGTAATTATTAGGGTCTGATTTGTCTCCACTTTTAAATATGGGCGTTATTAATCCTTTATTCCATTTGTCAGGAAAATCACCAACACTCAGAACCAAATTAAACAGTTTCATTATAGCCAATTGGAATTTGTGATTTGTGTTTTTAATCATTTCATTAAGGATACCGTCTGGACCACTTGCCTTTTTTGTTGGTAGGACTTTTATTTTATCTAGTAGCTCTTTTTCTGTGATTGGATAGTCTAACGGATTTTGGTATTTGCCAAATATTTGCTCTGTATGGGTTAATTTATCATATATAAGCGATTGTTCCGTACTCATGTTTATTTTACTAAACAGTTTTTCAAAGTGGTTTTTCCAGGTGTCTCCATTTTGTATTGTTAGCTGTTCATGTTTCTTTTTGTTAAGGAGATTCCAGTTGTCCCAGAAATTGTTTGAGTCAACAGATTCTTCAATTGTTTTGAGCTGTTTTTGGGTGTACTCTTCTTTCTTTTTTCTGATTATGTTTTTATATTTTTTAAGCTCCTCGCAGTACCAAAGACGTACATCTGTATTCTCTGGTTGTCTGTGTTTTTGATTTGCTAGTTGTCTTAAGTTTTTCCTTATTGTTTTACAATCAAAGTCAAACCATTTTTCATTCTCTTGTTTCTGTTTAAAAGTTTTCTTAGTAGTTTTAATATTAGATATTGTTGCCAAATAATCAAATATGTAATTTATGTTTTCTACAGCTAGATTAACACCATCTCCATTATGAGGATAACTATTTTCCATAAATTTATCCAAAAGTAAACCTATTTGGGGGTCTTCAATTGCGTTCCTGTATTTCTCAGAGCTGTCTTGAACCCATCTATAATTATTTTTAATGTCATACAATATACTGGATTGTGAAAATATATTAGTATTCTTGTCCCTTTTTATATAAAGTGTAATTTGGCTGTGATCTGATAGAGGTGTTAGTGGTTTAACAGTGAATGCACTGAAAGAGAACAGATCTAAATCTGTGATCATGTAGTCAACTGTTGAGCTGCCGAGAAATGAGCTGTATGTGTATCTGCCCAGAGAGTCTCCTCTCACCCTGCCATTGACCAGATACAGACCGAGGCTTCGACAGAGCTCAAGTAGAAGCTTTCCGTTCTTATTTATTTGGGCATCAGAGTTATTCCTAGAAATATTTACACTGTTTTGTTGATAACTCTGTCCAAATATGTATTTATTCCCACTGTCTGTGGTACAGTCAGTTAAGGACCCTGTTCTAGCATTGAGATCTCCACACAGCAGCACACTTCCCTGAGCCTGGAAGTGGATTATTTGAGTCTGGATGGTCTCAAAGATGTTTTCATTATAATATGGAGATTCGGATGGAGGAATGTAAAGAGCGCATAAGAATATGTCCTTTTTCGTTTGACTGAGCTGATTGTCGATTTTGAGCCAGATATGAGATTCTTCTTTTTTAATTAATTTGATGTATTTATCGATTTCCAGTCTGTGCCAGATTATTGTGCCCCCCGAATCTCTACCATGTTTAATTTTTTCATGTTTTTTAGATGAAATGGATATTTCACGGTATCCTGGGGGACAAAGAGTGACCTCATCAGTTCTGCGCCATGTTTCCTGCAGTATTATGATGTCTATATCTGAAATGCTTTCTGAAAATCCAAGGTGTTAACTTTACACCCAAAACTGGATGAGTTAACACCCTGGATATTCCACAGTGAGATCGTCAGCGGTTTCATTTGGTCAACAAACAATTTTAACATTCCTCTAGAATAGAACCAATCCATATAAACCATAAAATACCTAAATATCATAAATAGACATGTATATTATCAAGATTATCTAGAGTCCAAGCAATTTTGAGTATTTTACTCACAACTATTCCATCAGCCGTGTGCAGATTAAACTGAGCATGTGTTTGATCTCTCTCAAACTGGTGCTGTGTGTGTCCACTGGCTGTTTTAGTGCTGCAGCGTAGCTCAGTTTTCCCTGTTCTTGTCTGTGACTGCTGGTGTTGTCACCCATCACTGGGGCTTCTCTGAGTACAAGCTGTTTCCTCTGCTGGAGGTGTGGTGGTACTACAGAATTCTGCCGTTGTTGATGGTGGTGTAAGGCCGGCTGAGGGCGTGGGTACTGAGGGTGTAGGCACGCTGGCCTTGGGCGTGGGTGCTGAGAGTGTGGGTAAACTGGCACAGGGCGTGGGTGCTGATAGTCTGCTGGCATAGGGCGTGGATGTTGAGGGTGTGGGTGCACTGGCACAGGACGTGGATGCTGAGGATGTGGGTGCACTGTCACAGGACGTGGATGCTGAGGGTGTGGGTGCACTGTCACAGGACGTGGATGCTGAGGGTGTGGGTGCACTGGCACAGGGCGTGAATGCTGAGGATGTGGGTGCACTGGCACAGGACGTGGATGCTGAGGGTGTGGGTGCACTGGCACAGGACGTGGATGCTGAGGGTGTGGGTGCACTGGCACAGGACGTGGATGCTTAGGATGTGTGTGCACTGGCACAGGACGTGGATGCTGAGGGTGTGAGTGCACTGGCACAGGACGTGGGTGCTGATGGTCTGCTGGCACAGGGCGTGGGTGCTGAGGGTGTGGGTGCTGCTGGTGAATTCTCCAAGATGCAGGATAGGGCTCAGCCAGATGTGGGTAAGAGACACTGCGTGGTGATGTTGGAATAGCTTGTGTTTTAGATTGAGGATGGTGAAGTTCTCTTTTGCTCTTTGAGGGACTGTCTGAGGTACGACCAAGAGCGACATCTTTAAGATTTTTAGCAAACACATGCACATTGTCTCTATGCAGATGAACGTGGTCCTGAAGATGGTGAATGCCCATTGTAGGGTGATGTGCGATGCGAATGTTTGGTATTTCAGCACATCTGCGTGTGATCTCTGTGTTCACTCTCTGTATAGTCCGCGGGTGGAAATCAGTTCTGGGTAGAAGGCTGGAGATGATTATTTTTGAAGATGGGAAAGTCTCTGTTGCTTTAATTGCCACTTGTGTAATGGACTGTGCAACTCTTTCTTGTTGTGTCTTAAGGTCATTTGTCCCCACGTGTATGATGATATGGCTGGGATTACCAAGTTCCTCTTTGTCCAGCTGAAGAAGGGCACTAGCTGTGTTTGGGCACCAGCGTTTCAATGTTTTGTGGCTGGGGAATAGCCATTTCTCATTGATGTACTTGCCATTTGAGTCCATTAAAATAACTATTTCTGCCTTTCTGGATGTGTTCTGCTGATCCCGGGGGTGTTTGGGCTCATGAGTGTCTGCTCTCTGTGTGTTCGTCTCAGGTGGGGTCTGGGTGGTGCTTGATGTAGGCCGAGTCAGGGTTTCTGTGTGTTCTCTCAGGCTTTGTATTTCTTTCTCTCTAATGATCAATTCTTCTTTTACAGTCATCAGCTCAGTGTTTAAGATGTTTTTGTCCTGTTGTAACTTTTTTATTTCTCCTCTCAGTTCTTCAACACTGTCCTTGTATTCTTGTGTGAGCTGCTGCAGTTTGTTTTCTAGTTGTTGAAGGCGTTTGTTAGATGATGTCTGTGACAGCACCAGTTCTCGGAGCTCCACCAACTCCACCTCTTGTAGAGACAGACTGTTGCGTATCTGAGTGACTGACTGCTCCAGCTGGGCATCACAGTCCAGGACGGGCTCTTCCAGCTCCAGCTCCAGCCTGGAGCTCCTGCCTTTAGTGCTGCTGTCTGCTCTCCCTGGTTGTCTCTCTTGCTCTACTAGTGATTGTAGCTCATTAAATTGATCTTGTACAGAGATGAGACAGGCTTCATTTCCCTGAAACATTATTGTGCCATTGTGGTATATATTTACAGTTAAAAAGGTGGTGTCACTTTCTTCATCGTGAATTTGGATCTGTCTTCCATTACAGATGCCGTGTTTTTTAAAGTTCTTGTAATAAAGACAGATGGCTTTGTGCCAAGCATGGCCATTTTCTGTGTACAGCAGCAAATTGGTGATGGTGGATGTGTCTCCTTTTTGGCAAAAGTCAGCCATTAGGGTCTCAGGGTGTGTCCTGAGCAGCTGGTGTTTGTATGTCTTCCTGTCCTTTGCACTCTTCACTCTGTGTGGGTATGTGATGGTTTGGCTGTGGGGGAGGGGCACAGAGGATGCTGCTGCTGCCATTTTTAACGGTCACTCTTCTCTCACTCACTGATATGTTATTAATTTGTCTTTAAGTTGAGGTTTTGTCTTAGCTGTTTGTTGATTGAAGCTTGTCCTGAGATGATTTCTCTTACTGGATGCTTCTTGTTATTCACAATAATGCTGCTTCTTAGTTGTTTATATTTAAATCCGATGGTCAGTTATGTTATCCTTTTTTGCTTTTATCTTCAATTTATCATCACTATAATGTCTGATTTTGTCTTGCCTTATTGTTGATTGAAGAGCTTGATCTTAGATGATTTCTTCTGTGTAGTTTCGTTGTCCTGCTAGATGTTTCCAGATGCTCAAAAAACTGCTGTCCTTAGTTGTTTGTTTTCAAAAAATATATGCATAAAAACTGATTGTTCGTTATTTTCTTATCTTTTTTGTATTTTTCTTCAGTTTATCAGTTTGTATCCAGTTTATCTTCACTTTTATGTAGGTTTTGTCTGGGTTGGTTCCTTCAAGAGTTGAAAAAATTGCTGAGTTTTAGGAGCTCAAGTGGAGCATGACCTCTCATTCAAATGGAAACACTCTCTCTCTGAGAGGTGTTTTGAATGGTTGCTAAGGCATTGCTAGGCAGTTGCTAAGGTGTTCTGAGTGGCTGCTAGGCGGTTGTTAAGGCATTGCCAGGGTGTTCTAAGTCATTACTAAGGCGTTGCTAGACCATTGCTAAGGTGTTCTGGGTGATTGCTAGGCGGTTGCTAGGGTGTTCTAGATGGTTAAAAAGATGTTGCTAGGTGCTTGTTAAGGTGTTCTGAGTGGTTGCTAGGCAGCTGCTAACATAAATTACCATGTTTCTAGCATAAATTAGCATGTCGTTAGCATTGAGTATGATTTAGCATGTCACTAGCATGTTTCTAGTGTAAACTAGCATGCTGCTAGCATGAATTTAGTATGAATTAGCATGTTTGCTAGTATGATTAGTATGTTTGTTAGTATGTTTCCATTATGGATTAGTATATTGTTAGTATAAATTAGCATGTTGCTAGTATGTTTATGTATGAATTAGCATGTTGCTAGTATGATTAGTATGTTTCTGGTATGGATCAGTATATTGTTAGTATGAATTGGTATGTTGTTACTATGTCCAATGTAAAGTCAATGGCAGTTTGTTAATTTTTATTTTACAATAGAAGTCTATAGGACAGTCGCTAGGGTGGCGTAAGTGGTTGCTAGGGTGTGGCTAGTAAGTTAAAAGGTCATCAGTGATTGGCAGATTGGTAGTCTGAGTTAAATGAGCGTAAACTTAATTCTGTATGACAGTCTGGCGGAAAGTTATGATTTTCTCAAGCCACCATAAATATGATATATTGAATAATATGATATATTATTTATATTTTATTTAATTATAATATATATATATATATATTCAGATTATTATTAATATATATAATTATTATTTTATTCTTTTTTTTTTTTTTTTTTTACAACTACTATATTGTGTGCTGTTTTTTTTTTTTTTTTATTATATATGCATGTTACTTTTTATGTAAACTTTATAAATGCTTTGGCAATACATTTGTAAAATTTGTCATGCCAATAAAGCAACTATTGAATTGAATTGAATTGAGAGAGAGAGAGAGAGAGAGAGAGAAAAAGACAGGGGCAGAGATGGAGTTTTACAGCATGTCTCCCTAGTAGTGAAATAGCGGCTCGTGCTTTACCATTCCTCAGTGTCAGTGAAAGACTGTCCAGCACATTCACACATGTGCACAATTATCTGCTTTTTAAGTAGTAGGAGTGTTTTATTTACTCACCCTCGCCTCCTTCACCATAGTATTCTACCGCGACATCGCGCATAGGGGATAAATGACGTCAGTGCGTAATAACCGTTTATGATCTATTACTGAACGAATTGTCCCCATCTGCATCGCGGTGCACTGAAGAAACGATTAATTTTGACACCCCTAGTAAAAACATGTATACAATGAATAATTGAAGCACCACCAATGAATTATTAGGAAAATAGTGTGTTATTTTCTAATAATTCAATGACTGGATTCAATGATTCCACTAAAACTACTGTTACTACACCAACAACACTGCTCTGATGTTGCATTTCAAGATGGGTTTTTTTGTCAGGTTTTTGTGCTCAAACAGCTCCTGGGTTTAGGACTAGTTTCCTCATATCCAAAATGTAAGACTCCTCTCATCCAAATTATTTTGTTTTATTTTCATTCAGTTTTTGACATTAGTAAGCTAAACAAGTTAAATCATTCAGCATAGTAATATGGAACTCTGCTTCATGCCCTGCCTTTACCTAGCTTTTTATATGTTGGTGAGCAATGCAAATAATAACAAAAAAGAAAATTATTACACGGCTGTCTGAAATACTTGATTCTGATTGGTCAGTTGCTACATTCCAAAGTATGATATTCCCATGTAACAACCACTGAAACTAGTGACAGGCTCATTCAGCTACTTCAAATCATTCTGACAGTCAGTAAATGCAATCACATCCATATTTTCTGTCTTGCTGCTGTTGTTGACTTCTTGACGCCATCTTGTGAATGAATAAAATGTAGGTTAGTGTATGCTCCATTCAGCCATTTTTGTTTCTGCTAGTTTTGTCTTTAATTGAAGAATTAATAAACTATCAAGCTCAGAACAATGTTTCAATTGTTATATTGTTATAATGTTTAAATTCACATAGCTTGTTAATGGGCTATAGGGCAAGTGTTTTTCAGCCACTAATAAACTTTCAGTGAAAAGTTAATGTGAGATGCCCCTGTAAAGCATCTATAATGTAATTTAAGTAAAACATTGGCAGTTAAATAGACTTAAGCATTCCTTTATTTGTTCGAGCATAAAACGAGATGAAATGTTGATGATGATGAGACTAAATGTTTTCAGGAGTAGCAGGTGATCACAGAAAATCCATTGAAAATACTGTGGTAATTTATTTTTTACATATTTAAAGCATGTTCAATTTAATGCAGTGCTCTTTGTCCAGTCTGAGACCCATTTCCCAAATGAGACCCAATCAAACAGAGAAGATTATTGATAAACGTGGCAATTTTATAATCTCATTAATGCTCACTAGAAGCACTTTAGCTGGCTTCTTCAAAATGATAATTCCCTGTGCATATACCCACAATTAAGAATTAATAAACTATTATACCTCAGAACAATGTTTTGTGTCTAGTTTTTACGTTTTGCAGCAAGCAGCTGTGTAATAAAGGAATAAGGTCCATCCAGACTGCTGTTTAAAGCCCTTCAGTCTAATACAACGACCCTCTGCTTTGTGTCAGGCTGCTGATAAGCTTGTTTGGCTTTATTCTACGATGACATTCACCTGGATGTACTTTATTTCTTACAGAAGCCAAATAATAATTCAATATAATTCAATACATATAATTCAATAGTTCATATAAAGCATATAATTCAATAAATATAACCATATTAATTACATAAAATTAACATCTGCACTGGACAAAATATTTAGCAAAGCCTTGTATGTTTAATTCAAACAAGAAAAAAATATTCATCCTAAAACCTTAAATAAATGTTATAGAAAGCAAAAATTTACTTTCCCAAATATCAACAAATTATTACAACATCAATTTTGTTCTTTTAATTAAATTGTTAAGCAGAATGATTGTATTTCTTGAAAAGTAATGCTTTAATGAATGATCTGCCAGATAGAACCTTATAATTCCAAGTGGAAAATGACTTTTTAGAATTAGAAGGTTCTATCTGCATTTGCCCTGTTTATTTGACCCCAATTTGCAAATTTAGGATAATTTTGATAATTTACGTGTACAACAAGGGTCTCTGTCATGCAAATGTATGAAACAGAACTGTTAAACACATTTTGTTTGCTATATGGAATGCAAAAACTTTGAAGCTCAATCATTTAGAATGCAGATAAAACCTTATAATTCAAAGGCTATACAATTTAGCTATCAACTTGTATCTGTAAAAGACCTGCAAAGTTACAAGCTTATATTCTCCCCAAAAAGTTTCTTTCTATCAGAGAATGCTGCTCTGGACCTGCCTAAATCACATTGATTGAAGTAACTCCATATACTTCTATAACTTTCCCAAACATCTTCATCTCCAAAGGCATCAGTGATTCTTATAGGCAGCTGACTTGTTGCCTCATCAGACATTGACTCTGGAGCCAGCCGTCCTTGTAAAATTGATTTCAGACAGACTTCTTTGACAGCATAATGCTTTAATCATGTAGCCTACAACTACGCAGAGAGCGCTTCGGTGATAACTAAGAGAATATTTACTTGCTACAATAGCAACTTCTCGCTAGAAAAGCCATCAAAAATAGAAAACGTTGTTCAAAATGCACATTTACACAAAAAGCTACACCCATGACATCTTAATTCTTTTTTAGCCTGAATCTGTATGAAATTTAGCGCACAGGAATGTGGGATATTGAAGACGGCGAAAAACATATCTACGGTGCCTTCGAAACTCAATAAAAAGAAGTTTCCATCTGAGGCAGGAAGTAAAAAAGTATTTCCCGCCTCTAAAGGCAGTATTTTTGGACACAGTGTTTTTTGTTGTTGCCATGTCTTGGAGAGAGGAGTTTTGAGGGAGTTAAAAAAGTTTTACCACTCTGAAATGTTTGGTCAAACTGTGTTCACAATTGGTACTGATCAGTCTGCTCTATCGTACACATTATTGACTCTAAGTTAAATTAATAACCAACAAAATACATAATAAAAACCATTAAAAGAAAACAATGGCATCCACTGCATAAATCATACGCTGGAATAGTTGGCGGTTCATTCCTTTGAAATAGAGACTGCGCCGAAGGAAAATGAGTGAATGAACAATGACCTCTTTAATACAAAAATAATAATTATTAAAGTGATAAAATATTCTAATTATACTTTTTACTTGGAGAATGTAATCTGTTGGGCAGCATGTTAACAACATTGTTATGTGACTAAAGTGTTTTACTGATAATGATGTTTCATTTCTTTTTTCTTTCTCTGCTTACCTGGATTGAATCTATATAAATTACTGCCTCACATCCATTGTCACATACAGGTAAGATAATCATTTCTTGTCTTGCTTATAGCCTTAAATACTCTAGCAGGGAGATACCGAGGGGATCCCTTGAGTGTCGTTCTCTTCAGTTATATCAGTGAGTAAAGGTGTTGACAGGTCTTTAACACAGACGTGAGGCTTTACATTCTGTCTCGCATGTGAGGTTGTGTATAAGCCTGTGCTTTTACAGCAAGTCAAGCTTATTCATCATTATAAGGGCGGTGTATATTAAAACATGAACTGTAAAATTGTCTTTTGAAAGCAAATATTTTAAAAGAACAATGCTTTCTTTCTCCAAAAAATAACAATAGAAACAATGAAACCAATTTCACCAGACATTTTGGCTAGTGAATAAAGATTCTATTGTTTTCTTTGGATAAAGATTTTTTACTTTAAGTACATTGATGAAAAGACTTAATAAAGGATTTTTAGACCTTAAGTCAGGTCTCATGCTTAAACCCTCAGCTAACTTGCTGCTATTTTACATCCGATTATCTGAACATATGAAATGTTCTCTCTCCATTTTTTTTTCTCCAGCTTTTTGCATTGTGTGGATTAAAAAGTCTGGGCTCAGCATACTACGACTGTTTTATTAAATGTTTTCAGTTTGGATATTTTTGTTTTTTTGTCATTAAGATACAATGAATTGAAAATCGAGTAGATTATGTTAGGAGGAGGTTCCTATTTCTGGTAATACTGTTATGTTTATCATTTTCAAACAAAACAATGCTAAAGAGATTTATAATGGCCTCTGGAATTAATAACATTTTAAAGGGCACCTATTTTACCCCTTTTTTAAGATGTAATATTAATATTATGGTTCTTCTGAGTGTGCCAGTTAAGGTTCAGTTCAAAACACAATTCAGATTTTTTTATTATGATGTGTTAAAAAGTGCCATTTTGGGGGCGTGTACACAGATCGCTGTTTTAGGGGCGTGTTGCTTCACATGAAAATTAGTTTCGACTTCCCGCCCAACTTAACAAGGGGGTGGAGCCAAGAGCTCCCCCGCTTTGTAAATGGCAACAGACAGGCAGACAGCGAGAAGCAACATGAGTGAGAGGACCAGCATTCAGCTGTACATGTACGACTCGGACACAGACCAAGCAGAGACTACAAAATCATTTGTGTCTTTGTATAGTTTTACAGCCCACTGTGTGCTAGTTTAAAACTCTGAGCTTGTAGCCTACACCGAGACTAATAACCAAGCACACTGAATTAACTTTGACTGAAAGGCATCACACACTGGATGCGACACGGCGTGCACATGAAAGTTGAAAGTATCGCACACTTGCGGCGCCGGTGTGTGTCCCCTGATAGAAACTTATGTTTATAATTCAGAAATGCGTGGCGCGACGCTGCGTGTCGCTGAGCAGCGCTTCTGGTATACGACCTGCTTGAGGCTATAATGGAAACTTTACCGGATGCGCTGCTCAGAGCCGCGACACGGCACACCAGACGCGCACATTCGCATGTTATTTAAAATGAAACTATTTAGATAACGCTCTGTGGCATGGCAGAAATTTGAATAGTGACCGAACCCCCCGGTCCTCACTTTCATCCGCGACAACCCCTCCCTCCCGGTCCTCACTTTCATTCGCGACACCGCGAAATGCATGGCGCTGCACGCCGTTAGTTTGTTATTTCCAATGGAGGGACGCGCACATGAGGCAACGCACTCGCACTTTCCAGCTGCACTTAGTTAAGATGACAGGGAGCTTCTATGACCCCAGGAAATGCAAACCACTGAAGTTTAAGGAAGACGCAATGAAAAGTACACATGTATGCAAACACTGGTGCGGAGGAGAGCGATAACGTGGTGAATGTGGAGCCCAACGAGCCTTACATCTAAAAACAGAGCAAGGGTGTTTCTTTGGTGACGTCGCTTTGATTCACACGCTGAAAATGGCAGACGTGAAACAACATACTGAGGATATGGTAATGCGCACCAGTCAATCAATATTGGTGGGCGGGGGGACCGCACTCCTACGTCAAGTTGCGGTCGATCTCAAAACAGCTCCAATTGGTCCACCATTTTTATGTTGTTAAATTGAAAAAAAAAGGACTGAGTGTGTTTATATCACAACTATACCTACACATATGTCTGTCCAAACAGCTTGAAAAGTAGATTTTTCACCATAGGTGCCCTTTAAATAAAATATATTAACAATAAAAAACCTTTTTTTTTTAATTTTTTTTTTAAACTGTAATATTACAACTTTTTACTGTTTTTGATTAAATGAAGGCAACCTTGGTGAGCTTAGGAGATTCTTCAAAAAAAAAAAAAAAAAATCAAGTAATTAAATAATTATAAATAAAATCAGTCAATGAAATTATAAATACAATCAGACAGACAGACTGTTACATCCCCTCGGTTACTTTTTAATGGTCGAGAGGGAACGGAATTTTAGTTTATAATAGATGAGCAACAACGAGACATGAAAGTGCTATTTAAGTGAACTTGTTTACTATAAACAAGCTGTGGATGTTTAAATGCTTATAGAAAATTGTGATTTCACACACAAAAAATAACCAAGTTTATCAGACATAAGGAGGACAAAGGGAACAGGACTGTGCCAACAAAAGAAAAGAATGAAACAAAAATCAACCAACTAACTCATTTAACTCTTCCCCTAGAACTACAAAATAAAACAAAAAGTAAACCTTCAACGTCTGAGACGTCGTATCTTACCTACTCTCCCCTTCCAAAGCAAAACTTACAAGTGTGGCACAAATCTGTAGCCTATAGTGTGTAACCTATAACTAAAAGAATGCTACGTGTGTGCCATGTATATCACGTGACAGAGCTTACCTATTCCCTCTCCTCCATCTAGAATAACACACAGATACAATGTTCACACTCCAGTTCTCAAAGGAGTTTGAAACAAAAATGTTTTAGTATTACATGGCAAACAAAGCACACCAACAAAAGTTAAAAAGTCCCTATTATGGGTTTTTAAGAATGACCTTCCAAGTAATAATAATAATAATAATACATTTTATTTATAATGCGCTTTTCTCAGACCCAAAGCGCTACAAGGCAAACAAAGCAGAACAATAAAAACAATAAAAAGAGCACAATAAAACAATAAAATATGACGATTCAATACAACTGGATGAAATAATTAATCTAAGTTAAAAGCAATGGTAAAAAGGTGAGTCTTGAGGAGTTTCTTAAAACAGTCCAGAGAAGCGGCATTCCTGATGCTGATGGGTAGGCCATTCCAAAGCTTAGGCGCACTGTACGAAAAAGCACGACCACCCATAGTCTTTAGTTTACACAGCGTGGCTGAAACAGCAAAAGTCCAGAGGAAGAACGAAGACTGCGGGTGGGAGAGGCCAGAGTTATCAGGTCACAAATGTACTCAGATGCTAGCCCATGCACTGCTTTATATGTTAAAATCAGAGTCTTAAAATCAATACGCGACTTGACAGGAAGCCAGTGAAGTTGCTGAAGTACAGGAGTGATATGGTGGCGTGAGGAAGTATGTGTCAAGACCAGACCAGCAGAATTTTGAATGTACTGTAAACGTCTCAGAGAGCTTGCTGGTAGGCCCCCGAAGAGTGAGTTACAGAAGTCAAGGCGTGATGTGATAAAGGCATGGATAAGCCTTTCCGCATCCAGCCGTGATAGAAAAGGTCTAATCCGCGCAATGTTACGTAGGTGAAAGAAATCATTACACTGGTTAACATTTGTAGGAGTACCAATTGAATTAAGTGAAGTGAAATATCCAGCTAAAGCTTAAATCTGAAAGTGCACAGTATTTAAAACTATTGATTCTTTTATAAAAGAGTCGACTTATAGTGCTTCAAATGAATCATCTTGATAACGAGTCTTTCGCCGTGACGTCGATACGAAACTTAAGCCCCGCCCAATTGTTGCACGCGCAAACCCTGGAAAATTGAAATAGGCGGCCCCGCCCACAAACAGTAGCAAATAAAAAGAGGTAGACAGGCACTGTAGCAGCCGCGGTTGAATCAGGTCATGAAGATGCTGTGCTCAATTGGATATTCATTGGAAGTGTAAGGGGAAAGTTAGTGTTATTTTCTCTACCCAAAGATGAAACTGTGAAGAGTCAGCGCTTCAGTAATCTATACGCTTACAACAGGGGATTTGTTGGCCATTTGTTAAAGGAAGGATCAGAAAAGACTATTGATGTATGGGACTTTGTCAGAGCTTGACAGGAACTTTACAGTGGACCAGTTTCTTCCAGTTTTCGGGATAAATAAAATAACGGGAATGTAGCGGGAGATGGGTCTGAAATACGAGAGACTCCTAGGAAAAACAGGAGTGTTGGCACGTATGCTCACACATACACTGTGCACTCTGACTACTTCAATGTTGTTGATAAGCCGTGGTGGGCATTTCACTCTGTCTCGTGCTAAACGCTGTAGACCAGTCATAACTGACTGTCATCGGTCCAATCAGCGCAGATTAGCTTCGCGCTAAGGAGGGGTGCATCGCTGAACAAATCATATGGGAGTATCTGAGATAATAAATACATATTATAAGACAATGAAAGCGTTTTTTGACCTTGCATGCATATCAGTCTGTTGTTGGAGACCCTTAAAACCAAAATATGACCCATTTTAATGTATAATAGGGGCTCTTTAACCAAACAACGGTAGATCGAAGCAAAAGGGGAAGAAACACACACACAAAACAAATGGCAAACACAGCTCAAATTCATACGAAATGCCGGCTATCTCGAACTGATGCGACATTTTCCTTATATGGTGTCCCATTCTCCTGCAGCACAATGATTGGGGCTCTTCTCGACTGTGTCATCGCACATCAATCCTTGTCCCAAATGATTAACATCCAACACAGCCAACCCGCGTATCCTATAAACGCAAAACAAACCAGCAAATCCCAAACAATAGTCCCCGAACTGTATAATGTCATATAAACGTAACACAGACTAACGTTTTCAGTTTAACTCAGAGTCTACAAAATAAAGTGTTTTTGTGGGTGATTTTGTACTGTATGTCATATGTTCCAGCTTTTATCCTAATCATCTTAGTTTTTTTAATGTTAACTTAGAAAAAGTTTCTGATCTTTCTCCTCCCAGAATGATTATTATTAGTAGTAATAATTAATGAATTGGTTAAAGGTGCAGTATGTAAGTTTGACACCCAGTGGTTGAACTAGGTATTGCAGTCCTGAATCATAATAAAGGTACGCCGAGTTGCCAGTTTGAGTGATTTTAAACTGTGTTCTAAATAAAAGCAACGACACGCGATTGAGGGAATATTCTCCATATTAAAAGGAGTTTTGGTTCTAACCAACACCTCGAATTGATTTATTAGAAGCGGCTTCTATTTCTCACAGCTGAACAACAGAAACCTATGACAGATCACCTCAGGTAAGCCTCGTGTGCTTTATTCAGTGCTAAATGCTAACAATGCGAGTTTGAATGCATTTTACATGACGTGTATTACCATATACTGAAAGCAGAAAGTTCACCTCAGATCTGGAAAATACAATAAACCGTTTGAAATTGAACTTTAGAACTAAACACCTATGAGTGATTCAGCATGTACATTTAATTATGTTAAAGAGGGTTAACATGTATTAAATAGATTCTAAACCTTACCGTTTTGTGAGTGAGTGCATATTCTGTGCTTCTGAAAGGCTGTATTTAAATTTCTGTCGTGTTTTTGTCAGGGTTGGCAAGGAGGACCCAAACGCAGAATAGACAGGAGAACACAAGGTTTATTTACAGGAGGTAAACAAGGCAACGAAGAAGGACAGTCCCCACAATAGTGCAGGGTGATGGCAGGAGAACAGACTGGTGAGGGTAGCGGACTCAAGACGATACAGAGGGGAATGTCTTGTGGGGGTGAAACAGGCTGGTCAGGAAAGGGGAAGTTCCAAACTTCAGGCCAAGCAGTCAATAGGTAGCTAGCCGAACCTCCGGTTTGGGACAGGGGTGGCAAACAGATGGAACATCAAGTTAAGAGGATCCGCAACCAGCGAAGACTCAGGAGGCAAGTGACAAGCAACACAACAGGACTAGACAGCTGGAGGAGACAAAAAAACATAAGAGCAAGCAAAAACAAGTAAAACAAAAGTTAAAAAAAAGAGAGATTTAGAAGGGGAAAAACTAGAGCTCGAGAAATAAAATAAAACAAAAGGACTAAATAAAACTACTAAAACGTAAAACAAAAACCCGAAAGAAATAAGCTATAGCTAGAAATAAAACAGAAAGCAAAACACAGCAACCCGAACTAAAAAATAAAGAACTAACAAAAGACTAGGGCTAGACTAGGACTGAGGATCACAAGAATGGCAAAATGAAAACTTGAAATTAGTCTAAAACTACAAACAGAAATAAAATTGAAAAATGACAGCATCCTTGCTGAAAAAAGAAAAAATAAACAATCAAAAGGATAAACACATTCGAGATAAAGATCAAAAGACTAGTACTAGACTAAGGCTAGATAAAAGAAACAGAACTAGACTATATATAAAAACTCTATCACGCACTAAACAAGATTGGCTAGACAAGCACACAAGAGATAGTATGACGAACCGGCAAGGACAAGTGGAAAATGAACTCCATATAAAGGGAGTAGAGAGCACGAGGAACAGGTGAACATAATTAGACAAACAAGGACTAAACAAGGGGGCGAGGCATAGGAAAACAAGGAGGCAGGACAAGGGGAGCACATGGCCAACACAACGAAAGAGACAACCATGTGCTAATACACAAAACGAACAAAGAGACATTAAACACAGACAGGAGTGACAGGGCTGTAAGGGCTGGATCCTGACAGTACCCTCCCCCGAACGGACGCCTCCAGGCGTCCAATCTAGGCAGAGGCAAGGGAAGTAACAACTGGGAAAGAGGGTGGGTAACGAAGCTTGAAGGACCGAAGAGGGCTGGAAACACAGGGGGTAACAACTGGGAGGGAGAGGGGGGGCAAGACCTGGGTAAACTGGAAAAACTGGAGGCGGGGATGGACAGGGAGGAAACAGTCCTGGGAAGTTGTTTTGGGGCAACCAGGGAGGTGTAGATCTTTGGAAACCACTCTTTAACACAGAGGGAGGGATGGGGGGGATAGGAAAAGTCGAGGCTCCTTTAGATACATTTAGTCTCTTAACATGGGAAACCTTGGGACAGGGCCTAGTGTCTGGGTTAAACTTGGGTTTGCCCTTCAAAGCTGCAGCCACAGGCTTCTGGGCGGACTCAGAACCCACTGGGACTGGTAAAGCTGGCTGAGGTGCCAAATCTGTAAAGCCCTCCAATGCTGTGGGAACTGGAACAGGGGATAAATCTGGAGTGTACTCCAAGGCTATCAGGACAGGCTCAGGGTCTTGATCTGATATACCCTCCAGGGCTGCAGATACTGGATTAGAGGTCAATTCTGTAAGGGCTGCTGGAGTTGCAGGGACAGTTACATGGGCTGAATCCGAGACATCATCTGAAGCCACATGTAAATGCTGTGTGACTGAATTTGAGAAACCTTCCAGTGCTGCTGGAACTGGAAAAGGGTCTGGGTCAATGACGCCCTCCAGGGCTACAGGAACCCGCACAGGGGCTAAACCATTTACACCCTTCAGGGCTGCATAAACTGGGTTGGGGGCCAACTTTGAAGGATCTATGGTTCTGGTTGAGGAACAGGGTGGAGCTGGAGGGACAATACAGAGAGGATCCACAGGAGCAGGCAGGACAGGGGTCTTGAGTGGGACAAGAATAGAAGAGTGCAAGTGAACTTGAGACCTGTGGGGAACCGGCAGGGCAAGGGGCCTGTGGGGACCCGGCAGGGCTGGAGGCCTGTGGGGAGCCGGGAGGGCTGGAGGCCTGTGGGGAGCCGGGAGGGCTGGAGGCCTGTGGGGAGCCGGGAGGGCTGGAGGCCTGTGGGGAGCCGGCAGGGCTGGAGGCCTGTGGGGAGCCGGCAGGGCTGGAGGCCTGTGGGGAGCCGGCAGGGCTGGAGGCCTGTGGGGAGCCGGCAGGGCTAGGAGCCGGGCTGGCACAGGCACTGAGCGGTGCTCTGGGGCTGGAGCCGACACTGGCGGGCGCTCTGGGGCTGGAGCCGACACTGGCGGGCGCTCTGGGGCTGGAGCCGACACTGGCGGGCGCTCTGGGGCTGGAGCCGACACTGGCGGGCGCTCTGGGGCTGGAGCCGACACTGGCGGGCGCTCTGGGGCTGGAGCCGACACTGGCGGGCGCTCTGGGGCTGGAGCCGACACTGGCGGGCGCTCTGGGGCTGGAGCCGACACTGGCGGGCGCTCTGGGGCTGGAGCCGACACTGGCGGGCGCTCTGGGGCTGGAGCCGACACTGGCGGGCGCTCTGGGGCTGGAGCCGACAGTATCTTCAAGCGAAGGGTTCTGGCCTCCCTGGCACGGGCTCTCCTGCCCGTACGCCTCCCAGGACGGGAGGTTGACGGGTCTTTCACATCTTTGGTGGCTTGGGCTGGCACAAACAAAGGGCTATCAACACTGGACATGACTGACTGCAATGTAACTGGGTCAGACTTAACAGACATGGAATCAGAGGTTGACTGGGAAACTTCTCTAGAAGTTAAATTGAGTTCAAGGGATTTGGTTACCTCAGAGGTGATTGTGGTGATTGATTCAGTCGACTCAAGAATAGGAACCAGCACAGAGGACACACTGGGGCAAGCAGCAACTTGGGTCACCCGCTTCTTCTTGACCCTCCGTTTCACAGTGGGATCCGGAAGAACATGGTGGACTTGACTCGAGGAGGGAGGGATGGTGGGGTGATCACTGCTAACATCGTCAGGAGGATTGAGGATCTGCCAGTCTTTACGATAATGAACATAATTAGAGAAGTCCCAGAAATTCAAAATTTGTAATTGCTCCATTTCCCACTGTGGCAAAGGGTCATCTAGGGAGTGGTTAAAGGCCTTCTTGAGAGCACAGTTATCATAGTCGAGGCCCCTGGCCATGGTCCAGAAGAATTGGGCAAATGCTCGAGGTTCCAGACCCTGCTGGCTTAGCTGAGCCAGTCCCCGCTTGAGGGCCAATCTCCCCTCCTTAGTAGTGGGACGGACAATAGTGATGCTCATTCTGCTGGGTTCTTGTCTGGCCGGTTCGTAATGTCAGGGTTGGCAAGGAGGACCCAAACGCAGAATAGACAGGAGAACACAAGGTTTATTTACAGGAGGTAAACAAGGCAACGAAGAAGGACAGTCCCCACAATAGTGCAGGGTGATGGCAGGAGAACAGACTGGTGAGGGTAGCGGACTCAAGACGATACAGAGGGGAATGTCTTGTGGGGGTGAAACAGGCTGGTCAGGAAAGGGGAAGTTCCAAACTTCAGGCCAAGCAGTCAATAGGTAGCTAGCCGAACCTCCGGTTTGGGACAGGGGTGGCAAACAGATGGAACATCAAGTTAAGAGGATCCGCAACCAGCGAAGACTCAGGAGGCAAGTGACAAGCAACACAACAGGACTAGACAGCTGGAGGAGACAAAAAAACATAAGAGCAAGCAAAAAACAAAGTAAAACAAAAGTTAAAAAAAAGAGAGATTTAGAAGGGGAAAAACTAGAGCTCGAGAAATAAAATAAAACAAAAGGACTAAATAAAACTACTAAAACGTAAAACAAAAACCCGAAAGAAATAAGCTATAGCTAGAAATAAAACAGAAAGCAAAACACAGCAACCCGAACTAAAAAATAAAGAACTAACAAAAGACTAGGGCTAGACTAGGACTGAGGATCACAAGAATGGCAAAATGAAAACTTGAAATTAGTCTAAAACTACAAACAGAAATAAAATTGAAAAATGACAGCATCCTTGCTGAAAAAAGAAAAAATAAACAATCAAAAGGATAAACACATTCGAGATAAAGATCAAAAGACTAGTACTAGACTAAGGCTAGATAAAAGAAACAGAACTAGACTATATATAAAAACTCTATCACGCACTAAACAAGATTGGCTAGACAAGCACACAAGAGATAGTATGACGAACCGGCAAGGACAAGTGGAAAATGAACTCCATATAAAGGGAGTAGAGAGCACGAGGAACAGGTGAACATAATTAGACAAACAAGGACTAAACAAGGGGGCGAGGCATAGGAAAACAAGGAGGCAGGACAAGGGGAGCACATGGCCAACACAACGAAAGAGACAACCATGTGCTAATACACAAAACGAACAAAGAGACATTAAACACAGACAGGAGTGACAGGGCTGTAAGGGCTGGATCCTGACAGTTTTGTGGTGCAAACAGCCAAATGGCTCATCACTCATAACAATCTCGTCACAGCGTGTTGTTAGGACACGCGATGTAACCTGCTCACGTTCCTCATATTTATGTCATTTGCTAATTAACGTCATGTGGAACTGAATCTGTCTCATTTTGACATCTGATACTTTCCACTACACTGTAGCATTTCGCTCATGGACGCATGCTTTCAGAGTCTTTCTGAATGAATGAATGAATGAATGAATGAATGAATGAATGAATGAATGAATGAATGAATGAATGAAATATGCTGTTTTCCAACAAGGCAACCCGGGGTGCTGAATTATAATTGGCTAAACTGGCATGTGCATGTGAAAATTACCTAAACAAAGACAACGTTCCGGCACGGAAAAAACATTTTCAAAGCAGAATATCTGACTTCAGCATTGTTTGTCAGTTAAACAAGTATGTTCACTTGGGATGTTTCTTAAATATCTGCACACATATTATTGTATTTTTATGCTTTAGAAGAGTCAAAAACTTACATACAGCACCTTTAAAACAACCAACGTAATTCTATTAAGGACATTGGTTGCTTTGTATTTGTTCCGAATACAACTTTACTAATGTTCTCTAATCAGAAAGTACAACTTCACACTTGAGATTGAGCGTTTACTTTGTATGAACCTAAAACAAATGCTATTATTGACTAAATTTATCTTATTAAAAGTAACTTACAATTATTGACTATAAGCTAAATTATTGACCGATAAAATACACAATAATGACTATTTAAACACTAGGGGTGTCAAAATTATTTGTTTCTTTGGTGCACCGGGATGCAGATGCGGACAATTCGGTATCGGTTCAGTAATAGATCATAACCGGTTATTATGTACTGACGTCATTAATCTCATACGCACTATGTCGCTGTAGCTAACTATGACGAGAGAGGCAAGTATTTACAACGCTCCAACTACTTAAAAATGCAGAAACTGTGCACTATTTCACTGCGTGTGTGTTTACTGGACAGTCTTTCAATGACACTTACAGCAAAAGCCCCTATTTCAGTGCGATTGAGAGAATGAAAGTAAACTCCACTTCTCTCTCTCTCACTGTGGCCCATTTTACCTGCTGGCGTGACTTTTCCTCTCCTCTCGGCTGTTACAGCGATACTTCTGGATACAGACATGAGCACATGTCTGCAGTGTTTTCTCCTCTCTGTCTATCATGGATCAGCTGTGAATGCCGCTGCCGTTTATCAGTGTCACTCATCTGTGAAGAGCGCCAGTGCGTAAGAGCCAATTGCAGCCCTTTCTGTTGAGCGCGAGACCAATCATAGGAGTGTAAGAAAGAACTTTGTAGACAAGGCTCAGAAAGCGAGCGGGATATTTATATTTGTTTATTTGTTATAAATGCTCGTGTTGTTTAAAGGTACAGTTTATATATTACTGTTTGTATTAAAGGACACAATTGTATTACAAATAGTATATAAATATATTTATACATTTTAATACAAGAATTGCTGTGCTGTGAAGAAAATATTAAATTGTGTCTGGAAAGCATTGTCAGTTCACCGTGATGCACTGAAATATTGAACCGAATCGATGGCATGATAATCATAACCGAACCGTGAGAACAGTGTAGGTTCACAGCTCCATTAAACAGCAATGGTCATTCAAAATAGCATAACATGACCTTCTTAATATATTTGAACTAAGAGCTTCTGCACAAAACAGACGCCCCCTTATGAGAATAAGAACTATTAACACACGCTGTAACGCTGTTACTCTTTCTCTCTTTTTGAGATTGCAAGAGAAAGCATTATGGTCCATGTGGAAACCCTGTGTGCATAGAGGGCGAGTTGTGCGATCACAGGATATTCCCTGGCAGATTATGGCATCAGCTCTAATCTGTGGATTTGCACTGTAACTGAGTGCCGCAGTAGAGTGTGGGATTGTTGGAATGTGTCCATTAGGTTTCCATGTAATTTCTAATTCCCGGTACTCACATTCTGCCTTTCCAATTAGGTTTTGGTTGTCATTACGGCTTTCTTAGCAGACCCATCACATCGTCCAACCCCCTCACAAACACACACAAACTGTGATGAAGATTTTAAACCTGCTTTCGTCATAAGGTCAAAGTCAAGCTGTGTGGATCTGTATGCTGCACTGTTCTGTGTAACCAAAATTGCTACTGCATTGGCTTACTTGATTACACTTTAAAAAATTGCTGTAAATTGTACAGTATTACTGGCAAATTTGGATGCCAGTGATATTGTAAAATTTACAAGTGGACTGTAAATTAACAATTACAATAGAGATGTAGTTTTACAGCACAATTGAAATTATTCATTTACAGTGCGATTGTAAATTTTACAGTATTACAGGCATTTCTTACAGTATTACTGGCAAAATGTAAAATCGCACTGTAAATTAAAAGTAAAGCACAGTTGTAATTGTTAATTTACAGTGTGCTTGTAAATTTGACAGTATTACTGGCAACCGAAATTAGCAGTAATACTGTACATTCTACAGCAATTGTTTTTACAGTGTACATTGCTTTTAGCTGTGTGATCTTTCTATTCATTAAGGTTTTGTGTGGTTTTAAAAAAAAAAAAAAAAAAAAGTGTTATGAGGCGTTATAATGTTAGTGTACAGATCTTAAAATAATGTTAGTGTAGATTTTAATAATTATTTTTATTTTGTATTATTTTTATACTTTTTATTTACTAAGTTTTTTTTGTTGTTGTTTGCTCATTGCATTTTGGACATTGAATAAAATTACCGTTTTGTGTGCAATTTGAATTTTTAAAAGAATTTTAAAAGGTAAGTTTTCATTGGAATAAATTGGAAAAATGCTAAATGCTAAAAGCACATCCGTTACGCGTTACTGGCTTACATAATACATCATTTTTACTTTAGTTTTTGTGGAGCTGTGTTAGCTGAGATTGTAAAAACATTGACTTTGTTTAGAAGGATGTCAGCAATCAAATTTTTTTGCTTTAATCTAAATAAGACAATAATATGATTAAGGTGTTTACATGAGTTGCTTTTTGAATGTTTTTTTCATGATCCCATTTTATATGTTATAGCACATAATTCGATTAACGCCATTGCGTCAGTATGCTATTCACATTTCCTCCGAAGTTTCATGTAATTTAGGGTGTTTCATTTTTGATTTGTCGACTTTCAATGCAGTTTGGCACTTTCACTTTCATTCAGGAACATTTTCTTGCATGGCCCCTGTGACAAAAGAGATATTGGATGTGAGTATGAACTGCTGGAAGAGCGTTGTTTTAATGGAATTTGATAGCGCACACCGTATGGGGGAAAAAAAAACCTCCGCATTTCGAGATGCAGCAAAAAAATGGAAAAAATTTTACACAACAGTAATAGTTTAAGATGTTTACATGTCTGTACTGCACTTTAATAATGTGATTAAAATCAGCATACTCCACATGTCTTAATTAGATTTTTTTTAGCTCGATTATGACCTTAATCGGTTTAAATTAATCAATAATCTCTGTTTACATGGTAGACTTTTAATGAGAGTATTGTCTTATCATATTAAAATCTGATTATTGGTGTCCATGTAAGTGTACTCAATGTTATTTGTCTCCTTCAAAAAAAGCAATAAAAGCCCTTTGTGTGTATATATATATATACACATATATATATTAGTGCTGGGCCGTTATCGGCGTTAACGTGCTGCGTTAACGCGAGACTCTTATCGCGCGATAAAAAAAAATATCGCCTTTAATCTATTCTCAAAGTTGGGTTGGGAGCTGGGTCTATTCTACGCAAGCTTTCAACTTGATATACTAGCGCGGATGTATACCTGACCGGTGAACCGTCTGACAAAATAGTGCCCTTTGAATAAATCAGCAGAATGCCCTTCTGGATCTTTCATTTTCTTCTAAGACACTACCAGGGGCGGATCTATACCCCATTTGCCACCCCAGCACTAGTGTCCCAGTGTTCTAAAAATAAAAGCGTTTCCTCAACCGATTTACAGCAGCGACTCTCTATTTTGATGACATACAAATAGCGTATAGTGTGACGAGCGTCCCAATCATCGAAAAGCAAGGACGGACACCTGGGCTAGTAAGAAACCAAGCGATCCCTTCGGGTGATCAAGCGCCTTCAGCAGGCCACTAACCACTGTCTCCTACAGATTATAGTTCGTGAACTCTGCACTTGAGCACATCCACACTGAAGCTGCGGTCACACTAGAGTTTGAGCTTGCGAAATTCTGTCGTACGGCGCTGCGAAAAGGGGCAGTATTAAACAAGATGAATGGGCATTTAAAAAGCGAGCGATTGCTCCATGTTTTAAATTTCAGTTCAGAGAGGTCATGCTTTGATCCTGTATTGGTCTCACGCAGTCAAGTGATGCGATTTCGCAGATCAGAGTTCACCAAGTTTGAACTTTGCACCGCAGCAACTTGCGAAATCTGACGCATGACCCTGCGTTTCCGGTCTGACGCATTCGTGTGTATATGAATGGAAGTCTATGGAGGGAAAAGTCCAGTGTTACCGCGGCTTGAGAGTGAGCACAACGCACCACCGAAACTTCGCGAACCTTTAATTAACAGTTTGTTTACATCTTACCTTTGTTCAATTAAACCACCCTCCAGGGTTTGTTCACCTGTGTTTCCGTTGTTGCTCTTTATTCCACGCTAAAACCCATAAATAATAGAACAAAATCTCGTCTTTCTATTAAAGCATAGTCCGAACAAACGACTTTTATGAACTGCTTTGTTTTAGTGAATCAATTAGTGCAACTAGCGAGATCATCACACACAGATGACTCAATCCAGCTCTTTTAACAAACCGAAGCAGTTATTTTGATATCTATTGTATTGTATATATATATATTGTATGTATATTAATGACTAACAGCTTAACTGTAAACTATTTTCAAAAGTGTTTTGTTCAGTAGCTTGCATCTTCAAGATTGTCCGAACCTTTGATGAATGGTGTCAGTGGTCTGAACAAACAACTCTTATGAGCTGCTTCGTTTTAGTGAATCAAAGACAATGAGTGCAGCGAGATCATCACACAAACAAATGACTCAATCGTCAATCAGGCTCTTTTAACAAACCAAAAATGTTTTTTGACCGATATCCTCGCGTATATTAATGACTAACAGCTTAACTGTAAACTATTTTCAAAAGTATATTGTTCAGTAGCTTGAATATTCAAGATTGTCCAAACCTTTGATAACTGGCGTCACGTGACAACAATGCATTTGGCCGTGTCCAGTCCATCGATATGCTGAAGTTGAGAAACAAATCCAGCTACTGAATTACTTTAATACTTAAAAAATGAATGCCAAATTAAGGTAAAAAAAAATCTATGTGTTGTCTGAGATAGTTGTTTGCTAGTTATATGACAACTAAATAGCAAGTTTTTTGAATCAGTTATATATTAATTGTTAGACTTACCTTGTTAGCTAATCGAAATTGTTCAATATAGTGTAGATTGTGTATTATTTGTTTTTGACTTAAGGAAACTTAATTCACTGAGAAGTATCCATATGCACTCTGCATTGTTTGTCATGCTTTGTTATTCAAATTTGGCATAGACTTAAACTCGCCACAGATTTGCATAGAACTCAGCAAAGAGAAGTTAAACATGCCATACCATCTCCTTTAATTTCTCTGACTTTCCAATCCAGATATCAGGTTCAAGTCAATCACACATTAGCCTTTATTTCTTTTTTTAGGACCATGTAAAAATGTGCACCCTAGTGTATACACTGAATAAGAATAGCGTTCCTTGAATCCACAAAAACCATGCAAGGATGCTTGCTTTAGTGTTGCCACCCCTCATAATTTTAATGCCACCCCATGAATAATTTTTTTAGATCCGTCCCTGGACACTACTGATTATGCTTACATGGACATCTGTAATGTAGTTATTTGCCTTAATAGACAATAATATAATTAAGGTGTTTATGTGAAGTGCTTTCATGTAAGAGTTCCCTGTAATTTTGGGTGACTTATTTTCCGACTAATTATGGAGATTATGGCGAAAAGTCCTACATGACGGTAATAGTTTGATTGTGGTGTTTACTTCAATAATGCCACTAATATCTGCATACTCCACGTCTTAATTCCATTTCTGTTTAGTTCAGTTATGACTTTTTAGTCATTATTTGGGTAGCACACATATTCTGAATGCCTTCGGCAGAATTCAAATGAGCCATTTTAATCTAGATTAATCTATATTAAAAAAATTAATCTATGCCCACCTATAATATATATATATATAGACCTTACAAATAAAATTTATGTATTCTGATTGCATATTTTGTATTAATATCAATAAATCCAAAGTGTTTTAAATGCTTCTTGTGAATTCATCTATTGTGTGTAGGAACTGCGTCAGTTTTGCCCCCAAATATTTAATAAACCAATCTCAAAGAATTTAACTAATTAGATCTGGATGTTTCTACAGATGTATTTATACCATATTAATATCTTTTAACTGATTAAATCTAATAGTATGCGACATGGTGGCTCAGTGGTTAGCACTGTCGCCTCACAGAAATCTAGTCTTGACCAAATCTAGCTATGTACGGATACCTGGTTATGTGCAAGACTGTCTGTCAGACAGTGGCAGCTCAGTGAGTGTGTTGATTCTGGCAGGTGTGTTTCCTCAGAGCGCTTTCATTCACATCATAGTGAGGTGATCCAGGAAGTCAAGAGGCTCCGGTGAGGGTGCTGAACACGGCCTCTTCAATTACACCTTCAACAGCTTCCATCACTCTTAGGTTCTGTCATGCAGTGTTGTGCAGAATCTTCTCAGTCAAGTAAACCTCAACTGCCATCCTTCTACCCATCAATTATATTATCCATCCATCCATCTAGTGAGGAAAGGTTTCCCATGTTTCAGGCCCAAGACTAACACAGTATACTTAAGTTATGCATTAATGTTTGACACTGTTTGGCATTATTCATTGTTTACAACAACAACAACAACTACTGTAGTGGTGGTAGTAGTAGTATTTGTATTTATCTTATGCATGCAGCCAGTTGATATTCATAAACATTTCCTATCTTAAAGGGATTGTTTACTCAAAAATTACAATTTTGTCATCATTTACTCTCTCTTCTTCCAAACCTGTTTAAGTTTCTTTCTTCTGTTGACCACAAAAAAAGTTATTTTAAAGAAACCTGTAATCGCTGACTCCCACGTTATACACCTAAAAAGCTTGTCATCAATCCTTGTTGTAAGAGCAAAAAATAATAACTTGACTTCTAGTTGATCATGTGGAAAAGTGGCAGAAGGTAGATTTTTCTGACGAATCATCTGTTGAACTGCATCCCATTCATAACAAATACTGGGGTTTGAGGTTACATTCAGTATGTAGGCATGCAAGAGATCTGCAAAGTGGATGGCAACATGAACAGCCTGACGTATTAAGACATTTGTGCTGCCCATTACATTACAAACCAGAGGAGAGGGCAAATTCTTCAATAGGATATCACAGTGCTCTCGGCCAGCCCAGTCACCAGCCATGACCATTATTGAATATGTCTGGGGTAAGATGAAAGAGGAGGCATTGAAGATGAATCCAAAGAATCTTGATGAACTCTGGGAGTCCTGCAAGAACGCTTTCTTTGCCATTCAGATGACTTAATGAAGTTATTTGAGTCATTGCAAAGATGTATGGATGCAGTCGTCCAAGCTCATGAGAGTCACACACAATATTAATTTTCCACTGCACCATGACTTTATATTCTATACTGTACATTATTTCTGTTAAGTGACAAGACAAGCAAAGTCAGACCTTACTGTCCATATTAAATAATTAAAAATCAAGGCATGATCATATTTTATTTTGATAAAATAAGCGTAATCTAGAGGCCTTTGCCTTTCATATAAGCTACTTCTGATACCAAATGATCAACTAGAAGTCAAGTTATTATTTGTTGTTCCTAAAACTTGGATATCCGACAAGACTTTTGTCAGGTAGTGTATGTCTACCTATATACTGTAGAAGTCAATGGTTACAAGTTTTCAGTTTTCTTAAAATAGCTTATTTTGTATTTAACATAACAACATCATGAAGGTTTATAACCACATGGGAGTGAATGAGTAAATTTTTATTTTGGGTGAACTAACACTTTAATTGCATCATGACTACACTCAAGTGTGTTCAAACTACTTATTTAAAATTACCTGAATCAACACAATTCTGGATTTTTTTTCTTTTCTATTTTTTTCTTTTTTTTTTTTTTTTTGCTCAACTTCATTGTTTTATTTGTAAAAACATTTAAGTTAACTAAATTGATTTGTGTTGGGACAACATGAAGGAATTATGGAAGTCAGATTGTTTTTACAGTGTAATCTAGAAAGAATCCTAAATAAATAAATAAATAAATAAATAAATAAATGATGTTGTCAGCTCTTCAATAGCTTAGTATTTTTGATGGCATGGCCATGATTTTTCATAAGTACCTAATGGTACTTATAAAATAATAATAATTACTACATTTTCAGAATGACAGATGACACAGTTTATTGCAGTAATGAATAAATACATTTTACTTTTAAATTGGAATTTATGTGTGAATAAATAAAAATGCATACACTCACTAGTATTCAAGTTGTAAAGGAAATGAGTTTTTGTTTGGTTATAGTACACTTCGTTACATTTTAATTAAATATTGTCATTAAATATTGTATTTTATTGGAAATTATATAAACTACAATATATGAAAGTAACACTTACTTCACACAGTTGTTTAAAATTAGATTTTAAATTAATTTGTTTACATTTGGATCTAATTTGGCAAATTGTAATTTACAATTTAATTATCAACCCTAAAAATGTAAATAACCCACTTTTTATGTACAGTAGAACAGTTATTAAAAAGTAATATCACACTTGCAGTTTTCTTTGTGTAATATTACTTACAGTAAGTTTGCCTTATATTTCATGTTGTTTTGGTATAAATTATCCACCCGTCACAAATTCACAACATGACTGCCATTTATTCCAAGTTCTCTTATGTCATTAATTTGAGTGATTTCTGTTGGAGGCTGAAATGTGTAGCGCCAGCAGAACACAAGTAATCACTTCCATGATTTGTTCTGCACTTGTAAGACAGATTCGCAGACATTAACATGATATACTAAAGCCGTGTCATCATTTGCTTGTGTGTGAGTGATGATTTCTCTCTCTCTCTGAGCCTCTAAGCTGGACTGGTGTAGCTCAGCAGCTTTGAAATCCATAAAGACGGTGAATCATCAAGACACACACACTGATCTGCTCAGTGCCAGCAAGTGTTCAGTGAGATTTGACTTATCAAATGAAGTTTGGAAACTGACACCCTCTGTAGGGTTTAGGGCCAAGAATGGGCTCTTATTCCATCTTATGCCTCTAAAATATGATCAGTATTTGTTGTAAACTGTTAATAAACTGAACGATTTAGGATTTCAGATCTTAACTGTATTATTAATTGCATAAATAATCATTTTTCAATGTCTAAAACACCATCAGGGTTTCTTTTAGTCAGCTGTAACCATGATAATGCAACTAGGATTACTGTTGAAATACTTTATGTAATGTATTTTGTTATGCAATAAGTGAAGGCACGATAAACCCCTCTTGAATTCAACCCCAGGAGGAAGGGGATGGGGGATGGGGGAGTAATAACTTTGTTATGAAATGTGGTTTCTAATTAATGAAAGTGTGCACAGTGATACCACAAACCCCCTACTGTGCTCTGCCTACTACTGTTATTTTGGCACCTGCAAACGAAGCGCCCAACAAACAAACAAACACGAGCAAACGTGCAGGCTGCACTTATGGCTGGCCTAATATAGCAAATAATTAATGTTTATAAGTGTTGTAAATACATGATTATTATTCTTATTATTGTTTTTTTCAATATTTTTTTTTATTTTAACTGCTACAGCTTTCTGCTTTGTTCTCTGTTCTTTATATATATATATATATATATATATATATATATATATATATATATATATATATATATATATATATATATGTTTTTTTTTCACCTCCAGGGTCTCTGACCCCCAGGGAGCTGCCCAGGGGCCAGCCACTCTCCCTGTGCTTGCAGGCTGGGCCAAAGAGGCTGCTGTGCCCTCTACCGACAGGGTCTCTGACCCCAGGGAGCTGCCCAGGGGCCAGCCACTTTCCCTAGGCCTGTAGTTTGGGCCCCAGAGGTCCCCTTGCCCTCCACCTCCAGGGTCTCTGACCCCCAGGGAGCTGCCCAGGGGCCAGCCACTCTCCCTGGGCTTGCAAATTGGGCCCCAGAGGCCCCCCTTGCCCTCCACCTCCAGGGTCTCTGACCCCCAGGGAGCTGCCCAGGGGCCAGCCACTCTCCCTGTGCTTGCAGACTGGGCCCCAGAGGCCCCTGTGCCCTCTACCGACAGGGTCTCTGACCGCAGGGAGCTGCCCAGGGGCCAGCCACTTTCCCTAGGCCTGTAGTTTGGGCCCCAGAGGTCCCCTTGCCCTCCACCTCCAGGGTCTCTGACCCCCAGGGAGCTGCCCAGAGGCCAGCCTCTGTCCCTTTGCTTGCAGACTGGGCCCCAGAGGCCCATGTGCCCTCTACCAACATGGTCTCTGACCACAGGGAGCTGCCCAGGGGCCAGCCACTCTCCCTGTGCTTGCAGACTGGGCCAAAGAGGCCGCTTTTCCCTCTACCGACAGGGTCTCTGACCCCAGGGAGCTGCCCAAGGGCCAGCCACTTACCTAGGCCTGTAGTTTGGGCCCCAGAGGTCCCCTTGAGCTCCACCTCCAGGATTTCTGACCCCCAGGGAGCTGCCCAGTTTCAGCTGGAATCCGCTGTGTAAAACATAAGCTGGATAAGTTGGTGGTTCATTCTGCTGTGGTGACCCCAGATTAATAAAGGGACTAATCTGAAAAGAAAATTAATGAATGAACGCATTTCATGGGCTGCACGCCATAATTTATTTTTAAAGAGATTTTTAAAAGATGTGCATCGTGCAATTTTAATAAACAATAAAATAAAGTTAATAAATTAAAACATAAAGAATGTTCATTTTGGGTGTGTTATCTATTATTAAAATGACCATAAATTCAGAATTAACCATAAATATATACGTTTATCACATTTGCTAATCCTGTTAGTAGAAAAAAGATCACACTGAGATGTAACTTAAAGTCCACATGAACTGGAAGCTGCGACCGTTTTTTATTTATTTTTTTCATCTTGCCAGTCCCTAGAGAAACTGAATATTAAATATGAAAACTGTGGGCGTGGCTTGTTTTTTCTACTGCTAGCTGAATGGATGTAGTAGAGTAGGCATTTCATTCAGAAAGATCAGGAAATGGGATTTATTTAAAAATTTATTTAAATGATCGCTGGCTGGCTGGTTAGCAAACAATTAACAGACAACATGCTTGCTCTTAAGTGAAACAAAAAGCTTTTGTTTGCTTTATCAACTTCAAAGTCCATTAAAGACTCCAACAGAGAGGTGGCTGTATCGATGCCGCCACTTCTTCCTAAATTTGCTGATCTGTGTCCGTAGATTGCATCTATGGTGTCGAACCACTTCCAGTTCTTACGGTTCATACCACTTCTGCTTTTATGGTCTTTTATTTTACTGTAGTCACTCTGCAGTTTCTTGCATTTAAGGCGACACTGATCGGTCGTTCGCTGGAAGCCTTTGGCAGCCATTCTTTCAGAAACATGTTGAAAAACCTTTTCGTTTCTCATCATGCCGTCAAGTTCCATTTGCACTCTCTCTTTGCCGATTATGGGCAGGAAGGTTTGCACCTCCCAGGTCAATCATGGTTGTCAGCACGCAGACATTGTTTGCTCTATCGCGTGTGTTTCTGCTGTGTTTTTAAAAATGGCGCTGCTTCCTGTGTTTTTTTTTGTCTTTGTCGCACGCACAAGTGAGTCAGCGTTCAGCTGTGCGTGCAGCTCCACATTTTGGTACCCTTTTGTTGTGCTAGGTACCCTTTTGACAGTGGAAATGGCCATAAAAGCGTACCGAATATTACCATACCGTACCGTACCACTCAGTGGAAACGAGCCATAACAGACACCTCCTCTCACCATTTCTGTTTGTTGTCAAAACTGACAGTTGGAGGGGCGTGGTTAAGTATGTAAGCCCCATGCCCCAATACCTCAGACAGACATGATCTGAGAATTTAACTAAAAAAAAAACAAAAGACAGGAAGTGCATTTTCAGATTTCAATAAAAAATTAGAAGGGCAAACTTTTTTTTTTCTTAATGTCATGCACAGATGAATTGATAACCACAAAACTAGCAATGTGAGCTAACAAAATCATATGGTTAGTTTTGATTTCATTTGTACTTTAACATTAACTTTGTAACTATCATTAGGGTCCCACTTTATATTGTGTCGCTTATACCTGTGAACTTACATGGTAATTAGATGTGTAAGTAGTATGTAACTACAGTGTATGTACACACGTTTACATAGTATTTACTTTTGTATTACTGGTGTAACTACATACTTGTGAACACTGTATGGCAGAACTAATGCTGCATTAGAAGGTTTCACCTTGTGATACCAGTGTACTTACATGGTAACTCCACAGGAACTGTCCACTTAATATAAAGTGTAAAATGGTCACAAATTACTGTGTAACTTGTAGAAATATCTTCTATGCAACACTTTAATAACAGTGTAGTTACATGGTAACTCCACAGGAACAGTCCAGAATATAAAGTTTAAAATAAAATTCATTTTCGTTTCGGCCTAGTCCCTTTATTAATCTGGGGTCGCCACAGCGGAATGAACCGCCAACTTATCCAGCATATGTTTTACACAGTGAATGCCCTTCCAGCTGCAACCCATCTAAGCTTAAAAGAAAATGAATGAATGAATGTATGAACAGTAATTTGTGACCATTTTACACTTTATATTGAGTGGATCCTGTGGATTTACCATGCAAGTACACTTGTATCACAAGGTGAAACCTTCTAATGCAGCATTAGTTCTGCCATACAGTGTTCACAAGTACATGATCTGCAAACAGGTGTGGAAGTGGGAAAACATCTGCAAGTACATATTGTTGTTACACAATGCACTTACATGATTCTTGTTACAGATGTGTACTTTCCTAGTGTTGTTACCAATGTCCTGTTACACATTTGTACTTACACATACTATTCAGTTGGTTGTTACATGAGTGTAGTTACACCAGTATACACAAGTAAATACTCTGTACCAGTGTGTACATACACTGTAGTTACATACTACTTACACGTCTAATTACCATGTAAGTTCACAGGTATAAGCGACACTTAATATAAAGTGGGACCATCATTAGTTAACCTCCTCTTGGTTGTCGATTAATTCTGGCCTGTAACTGATCTGTAATTTATGGACTGTGGTTTTCCACACCTTGTGGTCTTGAATTTATTGCCTACATTTTAGACATTACTGAACTTTTAGACTCATTGGATTAATCCAACATAGGCTCATTCTAAAAAAAAAAAACCATGGCCCTACAGTTAAATTCAGAATTATTAAACCTTTGAATTTTTTTTGTTTTTTAAATATTTCCCAAATGAACAGAGCAAGGAAATTTTCACAGTATGTCTGATAATATTTTTTTCTTCTGGAGAAAGTCTTACTTGTTTTAATTCGGCTACAATAAAAGCAAGCAATTAATTAATCAAATAATTAAATTTTTAAAAAACATTTTAAGGTCAAAATTATTAGTTCCTTTAAGCTATATATATTTTTGATAGTCTACAGAACAAACCATCATTATACAATAACTTGCCTAATTACCCTAACATGCCTAGTTAACCTAATTAACCTAGTTAAGCCTTTAAATGTCACTTTAAGCTGTATAAAGAGGGTCTTGAAAAAAATTGAGTAAAATATTATGTACCGTCATCATGGCAAAACTAAAATAAATTAGAAATGAGTTATTAAAACTATTATGTTTAGAAATACTTTGAGATAATTTTCTCTCTGTTAAACAGAAATTGGGGGGTTTAATAATTTTGACTTCAACGGTATATACATTTGTGAAGATCACGAATTATGTAGCCAGAGGAACATTTCGTCTTTAAAATTAATGCTACGGGCTTTTCCGCAATTATCAGTTTGTCCATTGGCTCGCTGCGCATGTTGGAGGATTTGAGATGCAGAGCAAATTTGACCATGATGATGGGGTGAAGAGCGGTTCCAGAAAGCAGGAAAGACAAAAACAAAAGACAAAAAAATAAAATAAACAAGTAAATAACAGGGTGAGAATGTGCTAAAATCTGAAAACGTGGTAAAAATCAGGCGGCCGCTAGGGTTTTTCTTTTTCTGGAAAACATTGTGGGTTGGGTTTAGGGAAGTGGGTGTGCTTTTTAAAACACTATTGGTTGGGTTTAGTCAAGGAGAAGGGTGGGGGGATCTGTAGGTCAGTCAATCAACCGCGACCTCTGGTGGATTTATGTGAGAAGAGCAGGTGCGAATGGCACAAGAGAAAAATTTGAAAGATCTGAAAAAGCGTACACGGCGCCCTCTGGTGGATTTGCGAAAAGAAAAACTGCAAAATGTAAAAAAAAAATTTAAAAACGTACCTCCTGGGACGTGTTTGCCGCTCTCCAGAAATGTATATAGGGGTACATAATCAGAATGAGCCTGGGTTGGATTAATCAGTTTTGTTAAATATAAATGTTTACTAAATTTTCTCACTATGTCCATAATGGAACTTTCAATGTTCTGGTGTATAGTCAGAGCATTATAAAAGAATATAATTGCAAGCTGTGTGTGTGTGTGTGTGTGTGTGTGTGTGTGTGTGTGTGTGTGTGTGTGTGTGTGTGTGTATGTGTGTGTTACAATTCACACCATGTAGCTAATTGTTCCTTAGGCCCTGTTCAATGTGGCAGGCAAACATCAGTTTAAAAGGCCCTGATCGTTGTGTAGAACAGATGTCTGTCTTCCCCGGTGGGAAAACAAGTAGAGTGTTTCTTTCCTACTTTCACTTGCTCTATCTCACCCAAAAAAAAAAAACTCCCACCATCCTTGCAGACTAGCTGCACAAACTGCCTACACTCTGAAACGCATGACCTTGGTTAATATGTGAGTAATGTCACAGATTATATTATATTCTTTCCTTGTGGTTGTGTTCTACAGAGAAGGATTCATCTTTGTAGGTGAACTGTGAACATTGAATAAAACAGCAATGTGGATGTCCTCTTGCCAGCTGAAATACCTTGCAGCATTGGTTATTTCCCTTATGAATAGCATAATCCCTAAAATCAAGGATAGGCAATGGGCTGCTCCATATTGCCTCATTTCACTGAATGGTTTGATACAGTTGAGTACAGTTCGGTATGGGTTTCCCTAATCAGGCCTGTTTTTGACTACCAATAGTACCTTTACTCATACCTGTCAACATTGGGATGTAAAAATATGGAATGCTCTCACCCCAAAAAAACCCCAAAACTCAAACCTACCCACAACAACTCCCAAAATTAATTAAATAAGCTTCAAATGACAGAATACATAGCAAACATTAGAAAATATTGAAAATAAAACAAGAGGTTTAGCCTATTAAAATCTTGTTCACTTTTTATACACTGTAAATACTGGTTAAAGTTACTATAGTTATTTAATGAAGAGCAGCGAATCTCTCATTTTGATCCACTGTTTTGTTTGATAACAGAGCTGTAGAATGCACAGATTTATAATGAAAGCATTTGATTACTTTCGTAATTTCTCATGCTCATTTAAGACAAAAGTATTTGTGTTTAGATAAAAAACACAGGACGGACATGTTTGCATATTATTAAGTGTGTTTGTCTGTTTAAAAATGCACCCAAATCCCAAAATGTCCATTTTTGCTTCTCTTCAAATCACGTGTACAGAAGCTGATCTGGGAGCAGTGTCTTTATATGGAGCATGTCCGTCAGTCAGCACTGATAGTTCACTGTAAAGAGCCTTGATCAACACATAGCTTTAATGGAAATGAAGTGAATGTGGCCATTTTATTATCCGAATACAAATTTCAACATGCTTTCAAGCCAAAATAAATCGAAAGCATAATTCTCTTGTACAGCTTGCAATATCACATTTGAGATCGGCTCTTTGATGCCACTTTTACTTTTCAAGATTGAAAATACGGGAGAAATATGGGAAAATACTTAAACGGGATAGAATGTTAAAATACGAGAGAATCCCTGCAAAAAAAGGGAGCTTGACAGGTATGCCTTGGTAGATGTGTTCTATTGTATGTCAAAAAAGTTGCAATCAATGTCATTCTCACTCGAAGAAGAAAGCTGTGCTGGCCAATCTCATATTTAAGAGGAGCACCAACTCTTCAATATGTGATTTACTCTTCTTTTTTTTATATATACACTCAAAAAATGACCTTTGCTCCTTCTTCAAACTGCTTATTTAAAATGAGTTAAAAGTTTTTGGGACAAAAGTTTTTTGGGGGGCACAACTTGTTTTATTATTAATCCGCTTTAACGTAATCGATTTGTGTTGTGACAGCATGTAGGAATTGTGTGCAACTCAGCATTTTTTTACAGTATGTAGTAGTGCTGGTTATAAATAATCTATGCATTTGCGCTCTGTCTCTCTGTGCACTTCACTATTTCATAAAAATTAATTTACTGTTCAATATTTTTTTTTATTATTAGAAATTTTCGCAGTCATTCATTTGAAAACACACTTTTTAAAAACATAAACATAAAACAATTAGAATACTTGCATTCAAAAAAAAAAAAAAAAAACAACAGTCATAAAAATAATAATTAAACAAAAAAATAAAAATGAACATGCATTCCCCCAACCACCCACCAGTGCTATCCACCAATAAACATAGGTATTTAAGGCATATTGAATATATTAATCACAAGTTTGTAAAAACGAAATAAAAGGGGACCACATTTTTTCAAATAACAAAACCTTGTCTATTAGGGTATATCTGATTTTTTCCAGATGTAATATACCGGTTAACTCAGTCAGCCATAATTTAAGAGTTGGAACTTCTTTTTTCTTCCAAAACAAAAGGATAAGTTTTTTGGCAGAGATCAATCCGTATGAAACAAACTGTTGTTGTACCCGTGTAAATCTCAAAAATTCTTCGGAAACTCCAAATATAATTAATATAGGATCTGGTTCAATAGGAATGTCTAATGTAACTGAAAAAACTTGAAATATTTTGTTCCAGAAACTCTGTCATTTGGGACACATAACATAGGAATGAGACAGATTGGAATCTAAAAACTGACATTTGTCACACACTGGTGACACTTCTGGGAATATTTTATTCAATTTACACTTGGAATAATGAAGCCTATGAAGCACTTTAAACTGAATGAGACAATGTCTTGCATTAATGGAACATCTGTGAACCAGTTCAAGACTTTGTTCCCAAATTTCACTTGGAATTTCTACTGCAAGTTCTTCTTCCCAAGCAGATTTAATGTTCTCCATAGATGGACTTTTCATATAAAAATTAATTTGCACTCATAATCTAATATCAAACACCAAAACCTTCCCTGCACCCTAGAAATGACTTTTCTTCGCTTCTGGTCACATGGAAGGGGTTTCACAATCTTTCTTCGTTTTGTTACCAATGCCCATCGTCCAGTGATCCAATAGGCTCCCAAAGGACAAAATGTTGCAATGCCCTGCATGTTTTTTTTTTCTAATTCCAGAACCATTTCAATTGGATGTACGTCAGGATATGGGGGAAAAAAACTTTTGTTTCATGCTGACTTTAATGTTTATGATGATATTCACTAACAGCGATTAAGTTTTCTTGATGCTGATAATAAACATTGTGGTGGTAAAACACTAAATATAGATTGACTCCATACTCAATGCTTAATTACAAGGATTAACAAGAAAAAAGGGTTTTTTATTATTATTATTTATTTATTTTTTGGTCATTACGGCTTTGTATATGCTGCAAATGCGTAGGTATGTGCTGAAGGTTTATAGCACAGAGAATATGGTTGATACAGGAGCTGTTGTTGACTTGTCTTGTTGCAGGTACTGGTGATGATTCTCTGTAAACCCAACAGTATTTAGCAGGGAGTCTAGCTCCATCCTTTTGGTACCGTACTGTTGTGCTTGGTACCATTAGGAAAGGGTGCCAAAAAATCAGTACAGTTCATTTTGCTATTTTGGTATCTTTGATAGTGGAAATGTATATAAACAGGACAGTATTGGACTAGACTGTGTCAACATGTACCGCTTAGGGAAAGCAAGCCATTAAAAGGCAATTTGAGGTTGCATAGGTCTGAACATAAGCACTTGTAGCCCTTAATATTTCACCACAGAATAGCAAATATTTTGTTTGGCTGCTTAACAATTTTGATACATAATATAAGCCTCTCCCAAGATATTGTAGACAAGCTGTAGGTGGCTCAGTGGTTAGTGCTGTCGCCTCATAGCAAGAAGGTCACTGGTTTGAGTCCCAGCTGGGACAGTTGGCATTTCTTTGCATGTCATCCCTGTGTTCGCATGGGTTTCCTCCGGGTGATCTGGTTTCCACCACAGTACAAAGACATGTGCTATAGGTGAGTTGAATAAACTAAATAAGTGTGTGTGAATGGGTGTGTATGGGTGTTTCCCAGTACTGGGTTGCGGCTGGAAGGGATCTGCCCCGTAAAACATATGCCGTAATAGTTGGCAGTTTGTTCCGCTGTGGCGACCTCTTAAATGCAGACTAATCTGAAGGAGAATGAATGAATATACTGTATATCTATATGTGTTTTTGACACTTACCACTTACATCAACTCTCGATTTGTGATTGCATGGACTTCACTTTAATGGGACTATAAACATGTTTTTTACTAATCACACACTTTATGTGCTAATTGTGATTTTATTAGACTTCTATCTAGATGTCTTCGTGGCAAAACCTCACCAAAGTGTTTATCTGAAGCAAGACACTAAACCAGACACACTAGTATACAGTGTGTAGTCATAGCCAACTGAGATTCCCGGACATAGTAGAAAAAAACTTGGTAGTTGACAATGAATCTGGGAGTTTATTGTTATGTATGTTGTTATTATGTAAAATAATTCCTGTAACTGATGACTGTCCAGTGTTGCTAGCTGTCAGCACCCTCGAACAAACCAAAGTCTTTAGGAAAAAGCTTCCATGTGAGTGTGTTGGGGTTGGTAGAAGCTGAACTCTGCAAGACCATTGACCATTCAGGAGCCGGTGGGCCGGTGTCCTGGATAGTTTTGCTCAAACCCTAATTAAACACACCTGGCTGTAGCTTTGTAGCCTGTAGCAGGGGTGTTTAATTAGGGTTCGAGCAAAACTATGCAGGACACCAGCCCTTCGGGAACGAGTTTGCCTATGGTTTACAGGGACACTGTAGTAAAGCTGGATATTGATCTTGTTGCCGGGAGGAAGGAGGCAGAGAACCAATGACACTTTAAAAGTATTTAATAATAAAACTCATGAAGACTGCCACAGCACCCGCGAAACCTATATGAGACTGGCTGACAGAAAAGGAGATGGCAGGTGACGGCTCTTCTGGAGCTCAGGTGTTCGGCAGGGAGCTCCCGTCCCTTTTGCTTGGCTCCTCCCCATCGTGGCAGACGGCTGCAGACTATGGCTCTCTTTGGCAGATTAGCGGCTGACTTCCCCGGACATTGTCTACAGCAGTAAATCCCGCGTCTCCTGGCCTTCCCATTGTGGTGGAGGGTAGCTCAATTGGCGTTCCAGGCAACAGGTTAACTCATTTTTTGCACCCCCTCAGACGGTAGCTGCCTCTCTAGGGTGTGTTGGACGGTAGCAAGCTCTGTGGCGTGCTCGCCTCAAGCTTTTCTGGGGGTAGACTTGGCTCACCCGACTCAATGGCACCGCGCCCTCCCTCAGCGGCAAGGGCTTCCTGGCAGCGTGTTCCTCTCCCCAGTTTTCTGCACCACTTTAGTAAAGCTGGATATTGATCTTGTTACCGGGAGGAAGGAGGCAGAGAACCATTGAAACTTTAAAAGTATTTATTAATAGAACTCATGAAGACTGCCACAGGACCCATGAAACCTATATGAGATGGGCCAAAAGAAAAGGAGATGGCAGGCGACGGCTCTTCTGGAACTCAGGTGTTCGCCAGGGAGCCCCCGTCCCTTTTGCTTGGCTCCACCCCATCGTGGCAGACGGCTGCAGACTATGGCTCTCTTTGACAGATAGCGGCTGACTTCCCCGGACATTGTCTACAGCAGTAAGACCCGCGTCTCCTGGCCTTCCCATCTTGGTGGATGGTAGCTCAATTGGCATTCCGGGCAACAGGTTAACTCATTTTTTTCACCTTCTCAGACGGTAGCCGCCTCTCCAGGGTGTGGTGGACGACAGCGAGCTCTGTGGTGTGCTCGCCTCAAGCTTTTCTGAGGGTAGACTTGGCTTACCCGAATCGATGGCACCGCGCCCTCCCTCAGCGGTGAGGGCTTCCTGGCAGCGCGTTCCTTCCCCCCAGTTTTGGCACCACTGTAGTAAAGCTGGATACTGATCTTGTTACCGGGAGGAAGGAGGTGGAGAACAGACATAACTTTAAAGGTATTTATTAATAAAATGGACGGCAGCTCCTTCCGGTGTGCGCCACAGGTGCTTCTCATTATTCACTCATGTGCCGGCCTCGTTCTGTTCTCATGTCTCTGGACCCCGCCCCCTCGCCACAGACACATAATGCCATGGGTATGACTTAATTGTAGTCTGTTAAGGTTAATACCTTTGACTACATCACTTGTGTCCTTGTAATTCAAAACACTTAAAAAGCATCCTTAACGGGGTTTTTGAAATTGAAAATATGCCGCAGATTTCCTGATGAAAGGATGGGTTTAGGGATAGGGGTGGGGCAGGGTGATATAATTAGTGGTTTCAACAATCTAAAATACATTACACCTATGGAGTGTCCCTGTAAACCATGTGTACAAAAGTGTGTGGGTGTCCCTTGTGAAAAATGTGATGGTCTCAGCAGGTTGGCTGTTCATTCCACCAGAAAGGGTGAAAGTTTTGGAGGATTACTTTTTGCCTCATTGTGAAAGAACAACAAGTTGTCACTCATTCAGTGACCTGAGCTGACAGGAGAGAGCTTGTACAGTATGTGTAGTTGAGGTAGGAAGGAGCTGTTCTAACTATACTCCTATAGAGCCAGCATCAAAACTTAACTTGATTCTGGCCACAACTGGGAGCTGATGCAGTGGGATTAGGAAAGGTGCGATGAGGGTTTTCTAAGACTAGAATGCACATTTGTTTGCAAGATGTAAACACAGGTAAAAAAAATATTTATAACTTTATGTACCATCTCTTCTTTTGCTCTTTATATTTTTTCTCTAGAATCTAAATATAAAAGGGAAAGAGAGAGCAACAGAGAGGTAGGCTAATAGGAGTTCTCAGGTTGGTTGATTAGCATGCAGTAGATGCTGCGGTAATGAGCCAGCTGCAGTGCTTGCATAGATTGAGGTGGTAGGACTATACTGAAATGAAGCACCCCTCCAGAGGGAACTGTCAAGGGCCCAACAATGACTGCAACAGTAATTACTTCCACCCTAGCTGTCCTTCCATCCCTCCAACAGTGTTGATGATGACTCGGATATGTTGATGATTTGATGACGATAAACAACCAGCCGGGAAAATTGCAGTCAATTTTATCTTTCACAGCAATTCTGACAGTTTGACAGTTGTGGCTGCCATTCTTACCTACCCCAGCATCTTTTATTTATCAGTCATGCATTGCAAGTTGTCAACCTATGTGCTGTCTCATGTTGTATTAATTTTTGTAGCTGATTCAAACAGATTTTTTTCTCTCTTTCAATTCACTTCCTCGTAATTTATTTACACCTTTTGCCTGACTGAGTATTTAGTAATGCTGATGCTGCAATGGAACGGAATGGATGTTGGAAAATGTCTAGTTGGCTTACTGAAAGTGACTCTGTTGTTGTATGAAATATTGATTTTACAGTGTATCCATCCATCTAGCCATCTGTCTACTGCTACATTCTTCTTTCTGCCTGGCCAACCATCCATCCATGTTATTCTTTTGGGAATATTGTCTGACTGATCACTGTCTGCACGTGGCGTGACTTGTGGATCAAAGTAAACCAAAATCACAGACAGGGCTTAGAAAATATTAATAATTCATAATTCAATAATTCAATTAGGACATTTAAGAGATATTTTAAATGAATATTATAAAAAACATTAGCCTTGTGTCTTTAGAAAAAAGTATTTACAAAACAAATGTACCCTCAAAATAACATGATGGAAAAGTTGGCTTATTTTTTTTCTTGCATGCAGGAGTGAATGAATGAATCAATCAATCAATCAATTAATGAATCAATCAACGAATCAATGAATGGATGAACAAAATGTTTGAATTAATGTATGAAGCAAATGAATGAATAATAAAAAATGTAGTTGATGAAGTCATAAAAATGTGGCCTTTAAATGTGGTGTTTTCTCAGTTATTAGAAAACACCATATATATATATATATATATATATATATATATATATATATATATATATATATATATATATATATAAAACAGACAAATAGCAAAGGGTAGATTTGGACGCAAGTCAAAATAAGACAAAATAAGAAAAACAACAAAGTCCTAGAATGGCGAAACCTTCAAAACTTCATTGCCCGTTTCAAATGCCAGTAGCTCTTTATATGTTTTTAATTACAAACTTTGACATAGTTAATCAGTATGAGACAAAAATATTTAATAATACTCCAGTCTACAGACTGGTCAAAAACTTCCAACTCAGGTTTTATGGCAGCAAAAACAATTATCGTGTTTTATATTTTATATTGAAGAGTACAATTGCCAAAAAGAAAAAAACATGATTTATGGAAATTACTAAAACTGGAGATTTTTGTAGATTTCAGAAATCATGATTTTACATTTTTACAAATTTCAATTGCAAAAAAACAACAACAACTAGATTTATTTAACAAATGATGTGAACAAAAATAAAATAAAAATTAAATAGTCTTTTCATAAATCACCCTTTAAAAATATAAGACTCTTAAGAGATGGTGGCAATTTTCACAAAAGATAGAGATATAAAGAGAGATCGCAGAGATGGGTTGCGGCTGGAAGGGCATCCGCTGCGTAAAAACGTGCTGGATAAGTTGGTGGTTCGTTCCGCTGTGGTGACCCCGCATTAATAAAGGGACTAAGCCGAAAAGAAAATGAATGAATGAATGAATAAAGAGACATATAGTACTATTTAATTTTAACTCATTATCTGTATTAAATGTTTTTTACACTGATTAAAAAGATCATCTTCAAGACAGGACTTTCTGTGTGAAATTTATACAAAATCTATACTAAAATCAAAGAGAAACACAATTTACATTTTTATGAATACATCCTCATGTACAGTAGAGGTGAATCAGGTGCAAAGAAGGGATTGATCGAATAGGTCTGTTGATGGAAAGTTTGCAAAGAAATGTCATGCTTCCTTGTAAAAGTATTTTGTGGTATTTTCAAAATACAAAATACACTATTTTATTTTGCTACATTTAAAATCAAGGTATTTGGTATTTTATTTTAAAATACATTTCAATGTATTAACAACTTCCAAAAGATAATTTTCATCATAGGTGTCCTTTAAATGAACATTTTTATCAAGCTTAGAATCAGCGTCGCAAAAGCTATTGATTATTGTTGCAATTAATTATATTAAAAAAAGAGTCAGATTTGTAGTCATTGTCTCGTGGGTTAAGAAGGTATAATTTTAACTATACCAATTCCTTGGTTATGGAGTTAAGCCTTGACGTATGTTTTCAGTAGACAAACAATATTGACAGAATAGTTTAGCTTAGGCCTTGTCTGTATATGAAGAACTACCTCTGCATAATTATACTGGTTTCATATCAGCCAAAAGACCATCCAAAGAATGACCTTCAGCACACACCCTTCAGAAGTTGTGTGGCGTACCTTTGAAGGAGAGACTGTGTTGAGGTGGGACGAGACCTCCTACGGCGCTGTCTGTTTTGCACATGTTTGACCACTCGCAGATTGAAGAGATTTTTGACATGTGCTCTTTCTGCTCGGCAGGAGGTTATCACATACCGTCCAGACTCAACCCAATTAAACTCACATGAATGCAAATGCATGCGCACACCCTCACACCGATCCCCAGTCCACTCATGGCCTTTTGTGTCTGAAAAACAATACTTCCTTCATCATTCGTGGAGATGTATGTTAATGACCTTCACAGTATAGATAATGTACATGAAAAAAATTAAGACACAATGAGGTTACAAAGCCTAAAATAAGCAGTATGTGGGAGAATACTGTTGGTCCACTTGTTTTAAATCCATCCCAGGCTCATTAAATGTGTACCTCAGCCTGCATTTTTGAGAAATGTAAAATACATTGCTCCAGGTTTGTTTTATTACACTTTTCAGATTGCAGATCCACTGGAGTATGCAGTCAACATTTTTGTGAATCTTCTTAGAAGTACGTTTTGCTGTATGTTTCAGATACACATCCTTCTTGTACATGTCCACGAGAAGGCGGAACTTGTTGTACACATCACCTACTGACCAAAACTCAACCAATCTTGTTTTCAAAAGTAAATATGCGAGAAAAAAATTCACTGCAACCATATAGTTTTACCTTGATGTTGTCTTTTTTTGCAACCATGCTTCTACGGACTCATACCTGCAAGCCCTGCGTTAAATGTTCATCATTGTACAAAGTGAATACCGAGGAAGTTGTTCATGTGGAGGCCAATTAGTGAGGCTAATGTATTCAGTTACAAATCATATACAATACATTCAGTTTTTTGTGGTATTGATTTTGTGTTGTGCAAAAAACTGTATGAAAAACCAATAATATGTCCCTGTAAATATCATTAGTGTGAAAAGGAACAACATTTGTTTGCATCTATTCAAATGACAAATCCACTAACGCATGCTGTCTACATTTTTGCAATTACAAAACGTATTATTTAAAGTACATTTTGCTGTATGTTTCAGATACACATCCTTCTTGTATACGTCCATGAGAAGGTGTAACTTGTCGTACACATCACCCATTGACCAAAACTCAACCAATAGGAATTTCAAAAGCAAATATAAGAGAAAAGTGCACTGCAACCACATAGTTTTACCTTAATTTTTATCTCTTTTTTCAAACCATGCTTTTACAGACTCGGACTTGAGGTTTCTCCGTTAAATGTTCAATATCCTACAACGTGAACTACTGAGGAAGTTGTCTATATGGAGACTGACAAGTGAACAAATATATTGAGTTAGAAATCATAGACGCTGTTAAGTTGTTCTGTGGTATTTATTTGGTATTGTGCAAAAAACTGTATAAAAAAATCAAAAATATGTCCCTGTAAATATCATTAGTGTGAAAAGGAACAACATTTGTTTGCATCTATTCAAATGACAAATCCACTAACGCATGCTGTCTACATTTTTGCAATTACAAAACGTGTTATTTAAAGTACATTTTGCTGTATGTTTCAGATACACATCCTTCCTGTATACGTCCATGAGAAGGTGTAACTTGTCGTACACATCACCCATTGACCAAAACTCAACCAATAGGAATTTCAAAAGCAAATATAAGAGAAAAGTGCACTGCAACCACATAGTTTTACCTTGATTTTTATCTCTTTTTTCAAACCATGCTTCTACAGACTCGGACTTGAGGTTTCTCCATTAAATGTTCAACATCCTACAACGTGAACTACTGAGGAAGTTGTCTATATGGAGACTGACAAGTGAGCAAATATATTGAGTTAGAAATCATAGACACTGTTAAGTTGTTCTGTGGTATTTATTTGGTATTGTGCAAAAAACTGTATAAAAAAATCAATAATATGTCCCTGTAAATATTATTAGTGTGAAAAGGAACAATATTTGTTGGTATTCTTTTCAGATGGCAAATCCAATAAAGCATGCTGTCTACACTTTTTGCAAATCTAAAATGGATTACTTAGAAGTACATGCTTTTATGGACCCGAGGGTTCTGTGTTAAATGCTCAATATCGCACGAAGTGAGCTACTGAGGACGTTGTCCATATGGAGACCGCTAAGTGAGGCAAATGTATTCAATTACAAATCATAGACTCTGTTAAATTGTTCTGTGGCATTTAATTTGTGTTGTGCATAAATATCATTAGTGTGAAAAGTAACTACATTTGTTGGCATCCTTTCAGATGACAAATCCACTAGAACATGTGGTCTATTTTGTTGAGAATCTAAGATTACTTAGAAGTACGTTTGTACGTATGTTTCAGATACACATCCTTCTTGTATAAGTCCATGAGATAGTGTAACTTGTCGTATATATCACATATTGAACAAAACTCAAGCAATAGTGATTTCAAAAGCAAATTTAAGAGAAAAGTGCACTGCAACCACATAGTTTTACCTTGATTTTTATCTCTTTTTCGAACCATGTTTCTACGCACTCATTTTCAACATTGTGCAAAGTGAGCTACTGAGCACATCCTCCATATGGAGACTGATAAGTGAGCAAATGTATTAAATTAGAAATCATAGACACTGTTAAGTTGTTCTGTGGTATTTATTTGGTATTGTGCAAAAAATGTATAAACCTCTATAATATGTCCCTGTAAATGTCATGAGTGTGAAAAGGAACAGCATTTTTTGGCATCCTTTCAGATGACAAATCCACTAGATCATGCTGTCTACATTTTTGCAAATACAAAATAGATTACTTAAAGTACATTTTGCTGTATGGTACAGATACACATGCTTCTTGTATACGTACATGAGAAGGCACAACTTGTTGTGCACATCACCTATTGACCAAAACTCAACCAATCATGTTTTCAAACACAAAATAAGATAAAAGTGCACTGCAACCACATAGTTTTTACTTTGATTATATCTCTTTTTTTCCCATGCTTTTATGGACTCAAACCAGAGGCCTCTGCATTAAATGTTAAACATCCTACAAAGTGAGCTACTGAGGAAGTTGTCCATATGAAGACCGCTAAGTGAGGCAAATGTATTCAATTACAAATCATAGACACTGTTAAATTGCTCTGTGGTAATTAATTTGTGTTGTGTAAAAAAACAACAACAACTGTATGACAAATCAATAATATGTCCCTGTAAATATCAATAGTGTGAAAAGGAACAACATTTGTTGGCATCCTTTCAGATGACAAATCCACAAGCGCATGTGGTCTACTTTTTTTGTGAATCTAAAATGGATTACTTAGAAGTAAGTTTTGCTGTATGTTTCAGATACACATCCTTCTTGTATACGTCCATGAGAAGGTGTAACTTGTTATACACATCTCCTACTGACCAAAACTCAACCAATAGGGATTTTCAAAAGCAAATATAAGAGAAAAGTGCACTGCAACCACATAGTTTTACCTTGATTTTTATCTCTTTTTTTTTTTAGAACCATGCTTCTACTATCTCAAACCTGAAGTCTACATTAAATATTCAACATAGTGCAAAGTGAGCTACTGAGGACGTTCTCCATACTGTATGGAGATCAAAAAGTGAGCAAATGTTTTTAATTAGAAATCATAGACACTGTTAAATTGTTCTGTGGTATTTATTTGATGTTGTGCAAAGACCTGTATGAAAGATCATTTATATATCCCTGTAAATATTATTTTTGTGAAAGGGAGCAATATTTGTTGGCGTCCTTTCAGATGGCAAATCCAATAGAGCAAGTGGTCTACATTTTTTGCTAATTTAAAATGGATTACTTAAAGTACATTTTGCTGTATGTTTCAGACACACATTTGTCTTGTATACATCCATGAGAAGGCGGAACTTGTCATACACATTACTTACTGACCAAAACTCAACCAGTCGTGTTTTCAAAAGCAAATATAAGAGAAAGTTGCACTGCAATCACAGTTTTACCTTGCATTTATCTCTTTTTTTTCAAACCATGCTTTTATGGACTCAAACCTGAAGGCTCTGTGTTAAATGTTAAACATCCTACAAAGTGAGCTACTGAGGAAGTTGCCCATATTAAGACCGATAAGTGTATATACTGTAGCAAATGTATTCAATTACAAAGCATAGACACTGTTAAGTTGTCCTGTTGTATTTATTTGGTGTGGTCCTAAAAAACTGAATGAACAATCAATAATATGTCCCTGTAATGTCATTAGTGTGAAAAGGAACAACATTTGTTGGTATTCTTTCAGATGACAAATCTACTAAAACATGTGGTCTATTTTGTGCGAATCTAAAATGAATTACTTAGAAATACGTTTTGCTGTATGTTTCAGATACACATCCTTCTTGTATACGACAAGTTACACCTTCTCATGGACATATACATCACCTATTGACCAAAACTCAACCAATAGGTATTTTTAAAAGCAAATATAAGAGAAAAATGCACTAGAGCCACAAAGTTTTACCTTGATTTTTATCTCTTTTTTCGAACCATGCTTCTACGAACTCAAACCTGAGGGCTCTGCGTAAAATGATAGTTTTACTTTGATTTTATCTCTTTTTTTCAAACCACATTTTTACAGACTCAAACCTAAGGGCTCTGCATTAAATGTTTAACATCCTACAAAGTGAGCTACTGAGGAAGTTGTCCATATGAAGACCAATAAGTGTATGTAGCAAATGTATTCAATTAGAAATCATAGACACTTTTAAGTTGTTCTGTGGTATTTATTTGGTGTTGTGCAAACAATCTATAAAAATATCAATAATATGTCGCTGTTAATATCATTAGTGTGAAAAGGAACAGCATTTGTTGTCATCCTTTCAGATGACAAATCCACTAGAGCATGTGGTCTATTTTTCGCAAGTACAAAATGGATTACTTTTGAAGTACGTTTTGCTGTATGTTTCAGATACACATGCTTCTTGTACATGTCCACGAGAAGGCGCAACTTGTCATACACATCACTTACTGACCAAAACTCAACCAGTCATGTTTTCAAAAGCAAATATAAGAGAAAAGCGCACTACACCCACAGTTTTACCTTTATTTTTATCTCTTTTTTCGTACCATAGTTCTACGGACTCAAACCTGAGGGCTCTGCGTTAAATGTTTAACATCCTACAAAGTAAGCTACTGAGGAAGTTGTCTATATCAGGGGTTTTCAAACTGTGGGGTGCGCCCCACCAGGGGGGCGCCAGCACCTCTTAGGGGGGGGCGCGAGAATTTGAGGCGTGCACGCGAGTAAATTATGATGATGATTTTTATGCGTGAGTGAATCGGATTAATGTTAGTCCCACAGCTAATTAGCAGGCACTTGTAGAGTTTATGCTTTCCAGTAAAACATATACAAATAAAATGGAGCGGATGCTTTTTAACATGGAAAAACGCTGAATGAATGTCAGACCGGTGAGCGTCTGACAAAAAAGTGCCCTTCAGAATCAAATCAGCAGGATGCCCTTCTGGATCTTTCACTTACTTTGAAGACATGCGACATGAAGACATGAAGACTACCTTTACATAGACATCAGTAGTTGTTTGCCTTAATCTGAATAAGACAATAATATAATTAAAGTGTTACGTGAAGTGCTTTTTGAATGCGTCTTTACGTTTAATGCAGTCTCATGTCATTTCGGGTGTTTCATCTTTAATTTTTTGACTTTAACTGCAGTTCGGCTCTTTCACTCATGAATATTTTCTTCATGTCCCCATGACAAACTGGGTTATTAGACGCGAATATTTAGTAAGGACTGGTGGAAGATGTTTTAATGGGATTTGATAGCGCACGTCAAATAAAAAGAAAAAACTTCCGCATTTCGTGATCAGTGTTGCCAGATGTAGCTGACTGATTCCAGCCCAAAAACTATCCAAAACCCGCCAAAATGCAAACTCAAAACCGCCCAATCTGGCAACACTGTTGTTTGTGATGTGTGTGTGCGCGCGGTCCTTTACTGACAGCCTTGTGTGTGTGTGTGTCTGTGTGTCTGTGTGTGTGTGTGTGTGTGTGTGTGTGTGTGTGTGTGTGTTTACTTCAATAATGCCACTAATATATGCTTACTCCACGTCTTAATTACATTTCTGTTTAGTTCAGTTAGGACTTTAGTCGGATTAGGGTCATCAAAAATCGCTTTTTACATGGTGACTCAATCAGAGTATTGTCTTAATTGTAAAATCATATTAAAGTATTGTTGCCCATGTAAACGTACTCAATGTTCGACTCAATCACACTGTCAGGCGCTCTGTGAACTTGGATTTGCGATGCAGCATTTTCTGTACGTACATCAAAAGCAAGTAGGCTATGGCTCACGCTTATTGACAGTAAAAGATGATTTACAGTTTATGTTAGTCGTGTCAGGAATCCAACCACGGAAAAAGGCTCACCCATCACAAGAAATTGGACAATCTTGGGGGGGCGTGTGTCCTAAAAGTTTGAAAAACCCTGGTCTATATGGAGACAGATGTATTCAGTCAAAAATCATAGACTCTGTTAAGTTGTTATGTTGTATTTATTTGATGTTGTGAAAAAAACTGTATGAAAAATCAATTATATGTCCCTGTAAATATTATTAGTGTGAAAAGGAACAACATTTGTTAGTGTCTTTTCAGATCCACTACAACCACATAATTTGACCTTGAACTTATCTCTTTTTTTCAAACCATGCTTTTATGGACCCGAGGGTTCTGTGTTAAATGCTCAATTTCACACGAAGTGAGCTACTGAGGACGTTGTCCATATGGAGATCGCTAAGTGAGGCAAATGTATTCAATTACAAATCATAGACTCTGTTAAATTGTTCTGTGGCATTTAATTTGTGTTGTGCAAAAAACTGTATGAAAAATAAATAATATGTCCCTCTAAATATCATTAGTGTGAAAAGGAACAACATTTGTTGGCATCCTTTCAGATGACAAATCCACTAGAGCATGCGGTCTACATTTTTTGCTAATCTAAAATGGATTACTTGTAGTACATTTTGATGTATGTTTCAGACAGCCTGATTTCAAGAGAAAACGTAAGTATTTTATGTTTTGTCAGTTTAGTGGCTAATTTGTACGAGTTCAGTGTGATTTTAAAAAGGAGGCGTGGCACCTAACCCCACCCCTATTCCCAATCGTCATTGGGTGATGAGCAAATCGTACTAATTTGTACGAATTAGATCATACGAATTCATACGAATTAGCCACTAAATCAAAATGTTAAGAATTGCCGTGAGATTGCGTTGGTTTCAGATACACATTCTTAAATCCATAAGAAGGCGGAACTTGTCATACACATCAATTATTGACTAAAACTCAACCAGTCGTGTTTTCAAAAGCAAATATTAGAGAAAAGTTCACTGCAACCACATAGTTTTTACTTAGATTTTTATCTCTTTTTTCAAACCACGCTTTTACAGACTCAAACCTGAGGGTTCTGCATTAAATGTTTAACATCCTATAAAGTGAGCTACTGAGGAAGTTGTGCATATGGAAACCGATAAGTGAGGCAAATGTATTCAGTTTCAAATCATAGACACTGTTAAATTGTTATGTGTATTTATTTGGTGTTTTGCAAAAAAACTATGAAAAATCAATAATTTGTCCCTGTAAATATCATTAGTGTGAAAAGGAACAACATTTGTTGGCACAAATCCACTAGAGCAGGGCTATTCAATTAGTTTGTCACGGGGGCCAGTTCATGACAAGCATCCCAAACGAAGGGCTGGAGAGACATGACTTGCAATATAAGTGATGACACAACTGCATATATCCATATGTTGTATTTTTGCTCCTTAAGACACCCACGTTGTATTCGTCTACATTAAAATGTTAATATATTGTATTTTGAAACTATATAATATCACTGCATTGTACAAAAAGTTTTTTTTAACAAACATTCAAATGTTGCATTTCACAGCACAACAAAATCAGTGTATTGCTTAAGTAGGCTTCTTCTACATTCAGATACGTTCATATGTTATGTTTTGAACTTCATAACAATATGGATGCAACAATTGGTTGTACGATTATATAGTGTGAAGAATAATCAGGGTTTCACAGTTATCACGTCTAATGTAAATTTAAGCTTTATATTAGCTAGATTTAGATTTGGACATCCCTAACTAATATTAAAAAACCTTTAAAAGGCATTTTCATTAGTAATAGTTTTTATGCTGTAGGTTTTTCTGTGCTTATAGGGCTACACAATTATGTGTGTGTTTATGGAGAGGAAAGGGAGAAAATAATATAATAATAATTGTTATGAAGGTCGGCGCCAATATTTAGATTAACTGTTGTTATCATCTGTGTTCATACATATATAATTATTTTAATAATAGTTCGTCTAACATGTCTTTTGTTTACATTGCACTGAAAGCTAAGCACAACTCTCACCGCTACAGCATGAGATGTTTTCTACTGCGTGCGCCCAGGCAGCCGCGAGCGCGTTGCTCCGCTTGCGCCTGCATATTGGCATATATTCTTTCGACATAACAAACTTGCGCGCGGGAAAGACGTTATATGAGAACGGGCCGCGGCTATAGTTATTACAGTGTGCGTGCGTATTCTAGCTTCGGTGGACAAGCTCGGAACTTTAAACTAGCGCACACTTAGCAACTTGGCGTAACTTTGTTCAGCAGTTTCGTTTCGTGCGGCAGAACAGAAATGCAAAAATGCGGCTTAGAGAAGCCTTTACGATTAATTAACCGTGATGAATTAAAGCGCAGTTAATAGTGAAATTGGTTAATCGTTGCATCCCTAATAACGATATCAGTGCATTGTACAAAATACCTTTTCTACAAACATATTCAAATGTATTCGGCTGCTCTCGCCGCTCACTTAATGTCAGGAGACTCACGCTCTGCGCAGCTTGTGCTGTATTGAACAGACGCACATTTCATAACTATAGCGGCCGTTTTTTTGACTGAACTAAATTTATTCTTGATGTCTTGGTCACACTATTTGGAGGGCCGGAACAAACCCGCGGGCCGCCAATTGAATAGCCCTGCACTGGAGCATGTGGTCTACTTTTTTTGTGAATCTAAAATGGATTACTTAAAGTACATTTTGCTGTATGTTTCAGATACACATGCTTCTTGTATACGTCCATGAGAAGGTGTAACTTGTCATACACATCCCCTACTGACCAAAACTCAACCAATAGTGATTTCAAAAGCAAATATATGAGAAAAGCGCACTGCAACCAAGTAGTTTTACCTTGATTTTTATCTCTATTTCCGAACCATGCTTCTACAGACTCAAACCTGAGATCTCTGCATTTAATATTAATATTAAATATTAAAACATTTTGCAAAGTGAGCTACTGATGACGTTCTCAATGCTGTATGAACATCAATTAGTGAGCAAATGTATTCAATTAATAATCATAAACATTGTTAAGTTGTTCTATAGTATTTATTTGGTGTTGCACAAAGAAACTTGCATGCAAATCAACAATAAGTCTTTGTAAATATCATTAGTGGGGAAAGGAACAACATTTGTTGGTGTCATATTACAATGTAGTGTATATTTAACCTTAAAATGTAGATTTTTGTGGTTACACAAGCCTGTGTTGATAAAAAGGTTGTTCATATTGCAGAGATGATATTGTTTTGTATTTCTTTCTTATTTTTTTTCATGAGCTTGTTTTTTGTGTGTTCATTTCATTAAACCTTTAAAAAGTCCTTGTATAACTTTTTAATTAAAATTGGTTATTTCATTAACATTAGGTAAGGAAAGAGAGGTGTGACATTGTACAAAACAAAGACCCTTGCTCTTGTGGTTCTTGTCTTAGAAATGAGATTTCAATTAGAGGCGAGTTTGACTTTCTGTTCCCCTCTTGATGTAGTGTCTCTTCATTCCAAGAAAGTCATCTAATTCTCACATGAAAGTAGCTGTTGAGAACTCATTATGGAAAGCACCTCACTGCGGTGTCCCATAAGCCCCTGTGATGGTGGTAAATATACAGAACAATGGAACCAAAACCATTAAAGAAACAAATGAAGTTAAATAATAGATTGAGGACGTTCAAATTGCTTGATTAATTTCACTGCACCATATGTGCATGCTGAGGTTGGGGATCTATTGAGCTTGAATCTCTGAGAGATTTCTTTTATTTGGCTTGGCCATTTTAACCCTCAGGCACTTGGCAACAGTAATCAGTATATTTTGACACATTATTCAAAGTTAAGTTGATCTCATGAATTGTAATGGAACTTTAAAATTAAGTTTGTAATTACGTGATGAATGTACAGAGGGATCTGAAAGGCAAGAAAGCATTGCCAAAGGAGCACCAAAATTTACTGTAGGTCTAAATTTGGAAATATTTTTCTTAAAGCTACTGTAACATAAAACAAGGTTGTTTTTTTAAGACATCTGAAGACATCTGAGTATAAAATTCAACGGCAAATTAGCTGAAACTACATGAGAACACTTACGTGTCTCTTTAGCTATGACCACTTTTAGTCCTTAACCCACTTTTGCGTGTTTGTCTGTAGACATGTTCAGTTGACTGCCAACAAAAGCAGGTGTTTTATATAATAATAATAATAATAATAATAATAATAATAATAATAATAATAATAATACATTTTATTTCTAATGCGCTTTTCTAAAACCCAAAGTGCTACAACAACAAAGAAAGCAAACATGCAATAAAATACAAGTATACATACACTTGTCAATTTGTACTGTATATTTGCATTCACTACTTTTTAAAATATATTTATTATCTGTTTTTTGTCCTGTCTCTGTAAATTTGTTGCACTGTAGAAGTTCTATCACGTAAACAAGTTCCTCATATGTGTAAACATACCTGACAATAAAGCTCTTTCTGATTCTGATAAAAAAAAATCTAAAATATAAATGCATTAGAATAATCAAGAATCTAAAAATGCAGTCTTAAAAAGATGAGTTTTTAACATCTTCTAAAGCTAGCTAGTGTGGAACCATATACAGTTAAAGGCAAAATGTATTGTTTTTTTTTTTTATATATATTTCCCAAGTTAAATGTTTACAATATTTGCTATACTGTCACTCTTGACTTCAGACTGGGGCGACAGTTCATCTTCCAGCAGGACAATGACCCTAAGCACACAGCCAATATATCAATGGAGTGGCTTCACAACAACTTGTTGAATGTCCTTGAGTGGCCCAACCAGTGCCCAGACCTAAATCCTATTGAATATCTCTGGAGAGATCTGAAATTGGCTGTACGCTGTCACTTCCCATCCAACCTGATAGAGCTTGAGAGGTAACGCAAGGAGAAACGAGCAAAAATTCCCAAAGACAGGTGTGCCAAGTTTGTCGCATCATATTCAAAAAGACTTGAGGCTGTAATTGCTGCCAAAGGTGCATCAACAAAGTATCGAGCAAAGGCTGTGGATACTTATGTACATGTGATTTTTCAGGTTTTTTTATTTTTATTTTTTTAAAAAAAATTTTTTTAATTCGCAACCATTTAAAAAAAAAATTCACATTGTCATTATGGGGTGTTGTGTGTAGAATTTTGAGGAAATAAATTAATTTAATCCATTTTAGAATAAGGCTCTAACATTAAAAATTTTTTTTAAAAAAGTGAATGCTTTTTTTTTTTTGAAAAAAAATTTGAATACTTTCCGGATGCACTGTATTTTTGTTCTTCTGGAGAAAGTCTAATTTATTTTAGTTTGGCTGGAACAATAGCAGTTACATTGGAGCAAAAGTTTGTGAAACATTTTTTAAGATCAATGTCAAGTCAAGTCTCAAGCAAGTACAATATTTTTTTTTGTGAGACTCAAGCAAGTCTCTGCTTATTTCAATCAAGTCAAGTCAAGTTGTAGCTTGTCATAGAAAATAACTGTTAAGTAATTTTAATTTTTGATGAACTTTTAGATTAAAACACCGTAGTTGGGTACTCTAAAATGTTGTAATTTTTGCATTGTTTCCTACTTACAATGGATTTCCACTTAAAAGGTGTTCACATACAGCTAAAATAAGATACTAAAAAGTCTAATGATAATAATACAAGTAAAATTGCAATGACCGAAATGTCTGAAATTAGTCAAACGTAAAAGAATGAAAAATAATCAGGTATCTCATTCAATGTGCCTCAAACACTGCAGAAGACCGTGAAATAAACAATTGAGGGTTATTTTTTTTATATATAAATTTAGAAAAATGTTACTTCCATAGTACCTTTTTCCTACTATGCAAGTCAGCGGTTACAGGTTTTCAGCGTAAATTCATAAAAAATAAATCTTAAGGGGCTAACGATATCGATTAACTCAATATTTTAACTACCGTAAGATTTTTCTTCTTCCATTGGTTACAGAACAAACCACTGTTGTCCAATAACTTGCCTAATTAAACTAACTTGCCTAGTTAAATTAATTAACCTATAGTTAAGCCTATAATTTTCACTTTAAGCTGACTACTAGTAACTTGCAAAATAACTAGTAAAATATGTACTGCCATAAAGACAAAATAAATAAGTAATTATAAATCTATTATTTTTAAAAATACGTTGAAAAAAATCTAGCTCTGGTAAACGTCACTTGGAAAATATTTTAAAACTAATTAAAATGTCACAGGAGGGCTAATGATTTTGACTTCAGAAGAATATTGGTTGTCAAGGCTGCAAACAATGCATGCAAAACGTACTGTTAAGATTCAAAAATAAGATTCCTCATTTAGAATGTAACATTTGACAAACTTATGCAACAGCGAACAATACTTAATAGCCCCCCCAAAAAGTCATATGTTGCAGTGGTATAACCTTTTGGAATGTTGTGTCTGTTTAGCTGAAATGTCAGTGTTGAGTCAGTAATGAGGTGTTCAACAGCAACAGAAAGATGATAAAGAGCAAATGATGAGAGTGTGTGAAAGCATGTTAGGAAAAAAAGAAAGTCTACAGTGATCAAAAAATTGAGACCCACAAGTTACTTTACATGCACTGTAAAAAGCACTTAGTTTAGGTAACAATTCATGCTATTAACTACCTGCTTATAACCTGCCTGTTATTAAGATGTGGTGGTGGTGCAGTGGGTAGGACGATCACATCACAGCAAGAAGGTCGCTGGTTCGAGCCCTGGCTGAGTCAGTTGGCATTTCTGTGTGGAGTTTACATGTTCTCCTCGTGTTCACGTGGGTTTCCTCCGGGTGCTCTGGTTTCCCCCACAGTCCAAAGACATGCGCTATAGGTGAATGAAATAAGCTTAATTGGCCATAGTGTATGTGTGTGAATGCAAGAGTGTATGGCTGTTTCCCAGTGTTGGGTTGCGGCCGGAAGGGCATCTGCTGCGTGAAACATATGCTGGATGAGTTGGCGGTTCATTCAGCTCTGGTGACCCCTGATTAATAAAGAGACTAAGCCGAAAAGAAAATGAATAAATGAATAAACAGCTAATTAGTAGTTTATTAAGCTAGAGGTGTTAGTTAATGGTCTGTTAATACCGTGAATTGTGACTTAAACTAATGTTTTACCAAAAGCAGTTAGCTACTTCAAAAAAGTGAGTAAATCCGTTGCCTTAAAACAGTGGTTCTCAATTCTGGTCTTTGAGCCCCCACACCCTGCACATCTTGTATGTTTTCCTTACTTGGCACTACGGCAGCCGAGAGAGCTTAACATGCTGCAATTTAAGAAAACACGTGCAATTACTAAAAATACCAGCAAATTGAGAAACGATCTCATGATCTGTTTGAAAGCACACGTGCTGCAAATCCTCACAACGTAAACACATTTTTTAAAAAGCGCGCTGCATTTTCTCACAACACAAACAAATTATTAAAATGCACTGCATTTTCTCATAATGCAAACAATTTCTGAAAATGTGCTGCAATTTCAAATAACACTTTTAAATAGCACGGAATACAATGGAAATGTTTTAAGGGGACCCTAAAACATGACAGACATGGCTATCTAAGTTATGGTTATTTAGGCTAATAAAGTACAAAAGACAAGGGAATCAGGATGTCAACATAAACAAACAAAAAACTCACCTTTTAAAGATAACCTACAACTTCACTGAGCAATAGGCTGTTTCTCAATATGCGTTCCTGTCTGTAGTTGTGTTCTTGTGTCCTCATAAAAATGTTTGTTTTTGTTGACCAAATTGCTTATTGTTATTTCCTATTGTTTATGTCTTATACTTTATACTTGTATAATGTCGATTATAGTTTATTAAATCTGATAACTTATCAAAGACACGAGTCTGTGTATAATAACCCATTTCACTCCACAGTTGTGGCGATTTACGTTTATATTTTCTTAAATCAAAAATATTTATTCATAATACTCATAAAATATTAATTGTAAGGCCGTAGTTTCTATAATTAAATCATTTTATTGTTAATGTAGAGTGAAACCGATGAATCCATGGTGAGGTAAGTGATGTTATAATGTACGCTGCCATTCCATTTTAAGAAGTACCCGACTTGAAAGTCTGAACTTGGCAAGTCCGAACTTTGCGTACTTGGTATTGAGAAATGGCCATAGTCACTGAATAGCAACGTCCATCATGTTTTTGGGTTGCCTTGAAACATTTCCATTGTGTTTCGTTGTTTTGAGAAAATTGTAAATGCATTGTGTTTTTGTAAATTGCGCTGTGAGAAAATGCAGGCATTTTATTAATTTGTTTGCGTTGTGTGAAAATACAGCTTGTTTTTTTTTTTTTTATGTGTATGCGTTGTGAGGATTTGCAGCACGTCTGCTGTCAAGTGGATGAAGATTTTTTCTTAATTTGCTGGTGTGTTTTGTAACTGCATGTGTTTTCTTAAATTGCAGCACGTTAAGCTCTCTCGACCACCGTATAACACACCTGATTCAGATCATTAACTCATTAATGGAAAGGTCTATGAACTGATCATTGTGTGTGAAATAAGAGAGACATGTAAAATGTGCCGGGCGGCAACTAGATTCTGGTTTCTACTGGAAAGTAGTTCTTTTAATTTATAAGGGAGCACTTATGCTGCTTCTCCCCATGTTCGCATGGGTTTCCTCCGGGTGCTCTGGTTTCCCCCCACAATCCAAAGACATGCGCTATAAGTGAATTGGGTGAACTAAATTGGTCGTAGTGTATGTGTGTGTGTGTGTGTGTGTGTGTGTGTGTGTGTGTGTGTGTGTGTGTGTGTGTGTGTGTGTGTGTGTGTGTGTGTGTGCGTGTGCGTGTGCGTGTGTGTGAATGTGAGAGTATATGGGTGTTTCCCAGTACTGGGTTGCGGCTGGAAGGGCATCCGCTGCGTAAAACATATGCTGGAATAGTTCATTCAGCTGTGGCGACCTCTGATAAATAAGGGGCTAAGCTGAAAGAAAATGAATGAATGAATATGCTGCCATGTTGCTCATTGCATTTGAAATACAAATTAAAATACAATTTTTTTTATGTATATGATGGGTTTACTCACTTTAAGTAAAGCAAACAGTCGCTTTTACAGTGTACATCTGTGCTCAGATTGAACTTTTTTTTTTCCCCAGATTTACTATTTTGAGGATTTAGCAGTACTTAGGCCCAATCCCAATTCTATTTTTGTACCCTTAACCCTTCCCCCTTCCCCTTGGCCCTTAAAACCGAGTGTGAAGGGGAAGGGCTTCAAAATTTCCCCCTAAGAATTTGGACAGCACTACAGCACCTGCACACGTCATCGCGATCTCTTGCTTCATATGAGATCAGACGATGGCGACTGCTGTAGTTATTCCAGTTGTGTTATTTTTTGGTATTTATCATCAGGAAATCACTGAAGGCATATATTATGTTATCATAATAACTATCTAATGTGACAATAATACAGTGCATACAATAATACTGAGCATTTACACAGTGGCCATACTAAAACAACATTATCTTTATAGCAGACACCGTAAAAAGCTCATTCCCAGCCACTAGACTTTTCTGACAGGGTATTCAAGTGTCATCGAGTGTCAGAATGTTGTGGGACTGCTGTACAGGATTTATGATTATGGATTATAGATCGCGAAATTTAGCGTTTTTTATTTTAGAGTTTTTTTTTAAAGCATGACGGTAAAACACGAACGCCGTTATGAATATATTAAAACATGTGTTTGTTTGTTGTAAAAGTTTGTGGAACCATCTGCTGTTTTGTTACCCCTTGGTTTTGAGTGTGGTCCTGAAAAATCTTTGTTCGAAGGGGTATGAACCCCTTCCCCTTAACCCTACGCCTTCAAGCTAAAGAGAATTGAGACACCCCTACCCCTTGACGTGAATGCGCAAAATGAGGGGTAAGGGGAAGGGCTAAGGGGTAGAAATGGGATTGGGCCTTAATCTCCATTAGTTTTGAGAAAACAAATATTTTTCAATATCTCAGAAATGATGCCAATAGACCTGTTTAAAGTTTATATGAATTGTATTCACCTTATTCTTCATGTACAATTGGGTGCAGCCATTTTAATCTTTTTGGCTTGAGACTTCCGGTCTCATTCACTTCCATTTATTTTTCGACGTTAAAAACAGCTCGTTTTGTTGCTTGATGTTGCAAATGTTTATTTTTGCAAGCACTTGTTTGTAGAGCAAGTAGTTTGACCATTTTCTCACGTTAATTATTCCTAGTAATTTTCTTCTGCATTGAAGAATAAGGTCAATAGGCTTATTATAAAATGGATTGTTCAAAACCATTGTGCATCGCCATACAGTTAAAGTCAGAATTGTTATCTCCCCTGAATTATTAGCCCCCCGTTTATTTAACTTTTATAAAATTCTGTTTAACGGAGAGGAGATTTTTTTTAACACATTTCTAAACATAACAGTTTTAATAACACATTTCTAATAACTGATTTATTTTATCTTTGCCATGATGACAGTAAATAATATTTGACTAGATATTTTTCAAGACACTTCTATACAGCTTAAAAGGCTTAACTAGGGTAATTAGGTTAGGGCTAGGTTAGTAGCTTAAAAAGACTAATAATTTTGACCTTAAAATGGTTTTTAAAAAATTAAAAACTGTTTTTATTCTAGCCGAATTAAAACAAATAAGACTTTGTCCAGAAGAAAAAATATGATCAGACATACTGTGAAAATTTCCTTGCTCTCTTAAACATAATTTGGGAAATATTTAAAAAAAGAAGAAAAAAAAATATCAAAGGGGGCTAATAATTATGACTTCAACTGTATACAGTAGCAGCTGGTTAGGACAAATACTAAAATAAGCTAAACTAAATTGGAAAAACACATAATTATAAAACAAAATAAAATCAGTTTAGAATATCAATGAGTAACACAGGCACATGGTGAGATTTACAACCATTTCTAATCATAGCATTTGACCCCAGAAAAAAAAATATTTTGGCCTCATTTATACATAATTTTGCCTTATTTCGTCTTATAGCAAATAAACAAAAATAAAACAATAAAAAAATGTCAATATAAAAAAAAATATCAAATAAAATAGTTACAAGTTTAACCAATCTAATGTCGGTTGAAATACATGGCAAAATATATGACACATTCGATCAATCAGTCAGTCAATCAAAAATATAAAAAAAGAAAGAAAGAAACAAGCAAACAAAAAAACAAACCAAACAAACAGATGCTTTTACTGAGAAAACTAAACACTATACATTTTCCACTTGAGCCCAAAAGCCAGCAGAAACATATAATAGCGTGTTGGGCTATTTGCCCACCACAGTGCCACACATACGCTTGTGTAGGATAAATGAGGCTGTGAGAAACTTGAGCAGTGGGAGATCATATCCCAGTCCATCGATCCAGCCGAGAAGACAGTGTGTAGCTCCAACACACACACATGCGAACACCAGGACTCCCCTGCCTGTTCTCCACCTGGTTTCCTCACGCTCTGCAGAGTTTAAAGATCGCTCGATCCTCTGATAGCTTTATCTCCAGCAGAGAAGGAGGTTTTACGATGACTGGAAAACGGATGAGTAGAATGAAAGGGTGGATAAATAAAAGTTTCCGTCTGGATTTTACCACTTTTCGCTTTCGATCTCTGTGGGAGCACGGATCTGAGGCTTCAATTTAAAAAGGCTTTCTTATCATTTCTATTCAGCAAAGAGAATATGTTATGTGTGTACATATATTATCTCATATAATTTCTCATTCCACAAGGGTGCGATGAAGTGCAAAGACTATCAGAAGTGTCCTTCCCAACTCCAGCAGCAATGTTCCTACTCGCGACAGAATCATGGTGCTTCACTGCAGTGGATCTGCTGTTTGACAGCTTCGAAAGCAGGGGATTTGTTTTGAGGCTGAAAGTATGAGCTACAGGAACCACACAGGCTCCTCTGTTAGCAAGCAACACAACAAAGCAAAGTCATGAAGCTGCATGAAGAGTGTGTGTGTGTTTGCATGAGACATGACTAAACACATTCCGTGGGATTTTTAGCATGGGACAAACTGCAAATATATGCAAGTACAGTACACTGTAAAACCCAACAGTAAACTTTATCAAACGAAATGAGTGTAGTTAACTCAAAATTGACTGAAAGTTAATTCTACATTTGAAAAGAGTTTGGAACGCAGTGTTGGAGGTAATGAGTTAATTAAATACGTCATTGCTTCAACTTAAATGGAGTAAGTTCACAGTACTCATATAGATTAGTTTTTTTAACTCAAGTGATTTGTTGCAATCGGTTTCCCTTAAACGGTTTGAGTTGCCTTAACTTATTGGATTTTACAGTACTCAGTTGGTTTGAGTTCTCGTCATTGATTGTGTTTTACTGTGCTCAAATTGCTTCGTTTACTCAAATGGATTAAGTTCAAAGTACTCATTAGGATTAGTTTTTAAACTAAAATGGTTTGTTGCAATCAGTTTCCTCAAATGGTTTGAGTTACATTAAACTTTTAGGTTTTACAGTGTATATTCAACTCCAGGCTTAGTAAATGTGTTTTTATTCTATGTATGTTTAGTCTGAATGATTTTAGCAACAATTTTTGGATCATACAATCTGATTATTACAAAAATCCCTTTTATGTATAGTCAGTTAGCTCGGCGGCCGTATTTGCAAAGTCTTCAGTCAACTGTTTTGGCCATCCAAAATCAAGTCCTAAGCACTTGAGTGCAGGAGTCCAAAAAATCTGTTGACTGGAGAAATCCAAAAATCTGTATGTTGTAAAACAAACTATTAAAATACACAGCTGAGTATTTTTAGAACAGCGCTCATCTATCTACAGCACAAAAACACTTCGGTGGACACGCAACCTTAAAAAAAGTTTTGTTCTAAAGTTCACTAAAGTGTGCAAAGTAATCATGAAAAAGTACCATTGTAAGTACAGTCTATGTATAAATTATTCATGCAAACCAAAGGAAATCTTAAAAAACAAAAAAACAAGGGTATTCATTTGAAATATTTCAAAAATCCCCTATCAAGTTCTCCTTTTTTCTATCCATTCAGCCGAGCTCTTGGTCTAAAGGGAGCACTTTTATCTTAGCTTAGCTAAGAATTTTTTTTTTTATCCTCTCTCCGCTGATGTCGCCACTAGCTTGCATGGTTCGGGATCGGTAGAGCTGCGCATAGATGGATTTGCTCTTCAGTGTTTGGACTCTCAGTAGTAAATATTAACACTGACCTGAGCTAAACTAAACTGAATTGAACATAAACTCTGAAAACTGAACTGACACTGTTTCAATTCACTATAATCTTCTATGTGAAGCTGCTTTGACAAAATCTACATTGTATAAGCGCTATACAAATAAAGATGAATTGAATTGAATTATAGCATTAATCATTCAGTCGGATTAGACCATTAGCATCTAGCTCAAAAATGGTAAAAAAAAATGTTTATATTATTTTCCGATTTAACGCTTGACTCTTCTGTAGTTACACTGTGTACTAAGACTGATGGAAAATTAAAAGTTGTTATTTTAAAGGCTATTATGGCTTTAGGAACTAGGCTGTTGACAGATATTGTGAATCCTATTTGATTTGCGGTTTAATTTTGTAGTCAAGCTTCAGCTCAATAATCTTTATTGTAGCTTCTTACTGCTAAAATGCAGAGTGTTAGCTTAAAAAAGGAACTGAAAAGATATTTACTTCAACTATTATTCAAATTTTTCCCAGAGATGGGTTGCAGCTGGAAAGGCATCCACTGCGTAAAACATGTGCTGCATAAGTTGGCGGTTCATTCCACGGTGGCGACCCCAAATTAATAAAGGGACTAAGGTGAAAAGAAAATGAATGAATGAATGAATTATATAATTAGGCTGCACGGTGGCGCAGTGGGTAGCATGTTCGCCTCACAGCAAGAAGGTCGCTGGTTCGAGCCTCAGCTGGGTCAGTTGGCGTTTCTGTGTGGAGTTTGCATGTTCTCCCTGTGTTCGCATGGGTTTCCCCCGGATGCTGCGGTTTCCCTCACAGTCCAAAGACATGCAGTACAGGTGAATTGGGTAGACTAAATTGTCCGTGAATAAGTGTGTATGGATGTTTCCCAGTGATGGGTTGCGGCTGGTAGGGCATCCGCTTTGTAAAACAAATGCTGGATAAATTGATGGTTCATTTCGCTGTGGCGACCCCAGATTAATTAAGGGACTAAGCCAAAAAGAAAATGAATGAATGAATTATTCAAATTAGTTTTTAAATATTCAGAAAATAAACACAAATTCAAAAAATTAGGGAGATCATGTAGCTTATTATACATACAAAAAAAAAAAAAAAAAAAAAAAAAAAAAAATATATATATATATATATATATATATATATATATATATATATATATATATATATATATATATATATATATGTATATATAATGATAAAAATACAGAACACTCAGCAAACTAAAATGACTGATAGGAGGCATATTGAATAGTTCTGATTGGGCAGAACGAAAGTATGCTCACTCAATTGGCTAGTAAGACTGTCACGCACAGACGGCAGTCATGCATTTGCTCTGGGTTGGGGAAATTAAATAATACATATATATTCCATATTGCTGCCTTGTGCGATTTTTAGCTAATCAAATTGTGATTGCTATTTGATTCCATTAATCGCACACCCTAATAGGATCTATACTTTTAGTGGAAAGTCTGAGGGAAGTGTTTCTTTTAAAAAAAATCCGGATGTGTACAGTCACAAGTTTAGTTCTCAGGACATTGACTATGTAGCAGCTAGTTTCTGGTTTCTACTAGAAAGTAGTTCTTTTAATTTATAAAGGGAGGACTTATGCTGCTTCTTCCCATGTTAGCGGGTTTCCTCCGAGTGCTCCGGATTCCCCAACAGTCCAAAGACATGTACTATAAGTGATGAACTAAACTGGCCATACTGCTTGTGAATGTGAGTGTGTATGGGTGTTTTCCAGTACTGGGTTGCTGCTGGAAGGGCTTCCACTGCGTAAAACATATGCCGTAATAGTCGGTGATTCAGTCCGCTGTGGTGACCCCTCATAAATATGGGACTAAGCTAAAGGAAAATGAATGACTTATGCTGCCATATTGCTGATTGCATTTGAAATACAATTTGAAATACTGTTTATAATGTATATGATTAATAATAAATTATGTTTGTAAATACAATTTGAAAGATATATTAAAAATCAGCAAATATTTTTGAAGATAATGTTGATCTATTTATTTTACAGTTGATGGCATTTTTGTGTCAAAATATTGATAATAGCCATCAGTGCTGTTATTTACTGATCTGTAGAATTCCTCACTGTAAAAGGCATTAATGACAAGATAAAATAGAAGAGACACAACATGTGCGTTTGCCACCATTACACAACTGCGTAGACAGGTCCAAAAGCGCCTCTGGGGCTGTCTGCGCTAATCTGTTCAGCAGCAAACATCTGCTGTTGGCTTGGATCAGGAGTCCCTCATCACACCCGCAACAGACACACGCCACATTTCATATCCATGTGTATGCAAGCGGTGTGTATTTACTCCCACACAACGAGATGTTTGTAGCTCATTTGTGAGTGTGAACCAGCTTATAGGCAAGCTCCTGAAGGAACATGAGAAACATTATCAAAAACCTTTCTGGCCTAGAAGGCTATGTAGAGAAGAACAAAATAAACACAAGCAGGGCATGTGGAGAAGGAAACAACTGACGTATATTAAATGTGCTTAATGGTTGTTTAATTTCCACTTAGTTTTCAGATTTAAAATATATATTTTTAGGCTTTTAAAGGTTTAAATTATGCTTTTATTTTATGGTTAGCCTGTCATAACAGAGCTTATTTGCATGTAGAAGTCTTAAAGTTATCATTTTTTAAATAAATCTTTATTTCTTAAAGTTATTAAAGGTTAAAATTTTACACCTAGGCTGCATCCATCACTGTTTTTTTTCTTTTTTTTTATAAAGAGCTGAGGGTTTGCTTACTGTTCTTGTAACCGCCATGTATTTTGAGTGTCACAGTGTCACTTTGAGCCAGCTGTTCAATCACAGTGGAGGTGGGGTGGGACAATACCACACAACTGTCAACAAATATTCTGCTAAAGACTTTCAACTTGTAACGGTACAGCAGTTATACTACACTACCTGACAAAAGTCTTGTAGTCAATCCCAGTTGCAAGAGCAACAAATAATAACTTGACTTCTAGTTGATCATTTGGAAAAGTGGCAGAAGGTCGATTTTTCTGATGAATCATCTGTTAAACTGCATCCCAATCATCACAAATACTGCAAAAGACCTATTGGAACCCCTCTGGACCCAAGTTTCCCACAGAAATCAGTCAAGTTTGGTGAAGGAAAATTAGGTTTGGGGTTACATTCAGTATGGGGGTGTGCGAGAGATCTGCAGAGTGGATGGCAACATCAACAGCCTGAGGTATTAAGACATTTGTGCTGCCCATTACATTACAAACCACAGGAGAGGGCAAAATCTTCAGCAGGATAGTGCTCCTACATCAAATTTCCTAAAAGCAAAGAAGAATGAACATTATTGAGCGTGTCTGGGGTAAGATGAAGGTGGAGGCATTGAATATGAATCCAAAGAATCTTGATGAACTCTGGGAGTCCTGCGAGAACCCTTTCTTTGCCATTCCAGATGACTTTAAGTCTAAAGTCTTTAAGTACTAAGTTATCTGAGTCTTTGCAGAGATGTATGCATGTAGTCATCCAAGCTCATGAGAGTCATACACAATATTAATTATTTTTCCACTGCACCATGACTTTATATTCTATACTGTACATTATTTCTGTTAAGTGACAAGACAAGCAAAGCCAGACCTTACTCTCCATTTTAAATACTTAAAAATCAAGGCATGATCATATTTTATTTTGGTAAAATAAGCATAATCTAGAGGAATTTGCCTTACATATAAGCCACTTCTGATATCAAATTATCAACTAGAAGTCAAGTTATTATTTGTTCTTTTTAAAACTTGGATAGGCGACAAGACTTTTGTCAGGTAGTGTATGTATCGTAGCAACCGACTGAAAAAGTAAAACGCTGCTCTGCAAAAAACGCTCACAGCAGAGTATTTTCAGAACAACGCTCGCATTTATGTAGTGCAAAAACACTTCGGTGGACACGCAGCCTTAAAAAAAATTTTGTTCTAAAGTTTCATTCACTAAAGTGGTACAAATGAATACTGAAAAAGTACAAAAGTGTTGCTTTGTAAGTGTACTGCACACAGTATATATATAAATTATTCATGCAAATCTTAAATCACATAAAATCAAGGGTATATGGTGACAGAAAAATAGGTCACCGGTATATTTGTCATTTCTTTACTCGTTCCTCAGTGTAGTAAAGATCTTTAGCTATCTTTAGTTGTTTAGCACCATATATTTTAAAGAGCCCCTATTATGCATTATAAAAGGTCATATTTTGGATTTGTGGGTCTCCAACAACAGGCTGATGTGCATGCAAGGTCAAAAAACACTTTTATTGTCTTATAATATGCATTTATTTTTACCTACTTATCCCAACGACTCCCATATGACTTGTTTAGTGATTCATTTGTTCCCAAACCCCTCCTTTGCATGATGCTAATCTGCGGTGATTGGTCCAATGACCCTGTCTGTTGTGATTGGATTGAGACAGAGAGAAACACCCACCACGGTCATGAAATCGCACAGAGTATATGTGTGAACCCAATGCAGGAGTGCATTAAAGCAATGCAGTTAAAGACTAGCCAGTAATAACAATGACACACATTTAGTATTAATCAACACAGTGGCAAAAGCTAAACTATTTTGAAAATTGACTGTGCCGCGTATGTGTAGGAACAGCTGATTGTGGCCATATCAATGAAAACAGCAGAGGATCGTGAGCATGGAATGCATTTAAATTGGTAAAGGGAGAAGTAAACATTGTGTTTTATATGTGGTTTTGGATGCAATATGCGAATAGCCCCGTAAAGATTTCACGTGAAAATTAACTCAAATGTTTTATTCTCTACAGCCACATCTGGTCATCTCTCAGTGATAGTAATCTATGTGTCATGATCAATCCCATGATAATAATAATTTCTTACATTTATATAGCGCTTTTCTGGACACTCAAAGCACTTTGCACATTTTTGGGGGGAATCTCCACCAGTGTGCATCATCCACCTGTATGACACAACGGCAGCCATATTGTGCCAGACCACACACCAGCTAATTGATGGAGAGGAGACAGAGTGATGAAGCCAATTATGATATGGGGATGGTTAGAAGGGCATCATGGACAGAGGCCAGTAAGCAAATTTGACCAGTGATCACAGAGATTCAGGACTCATCTCATTCAAAAGACAGTGCTCACTGAGCAGTATAGAGTGCCCTTCTCTATACTGGGGCATTAGGACCCACACAGACCGCTGGTTGAGCACCTCCTGCTATTCTTACTAACACCACATCCAACAGCAACGTAGACTTTCTGTGGTCTCCCATCCAGGTACTGACCGGGCGCAGCCCTGCTTAGCTTCAGTGTGACCATGTGAGAGTTGCAGAGAGGTAGCGTGTTCTCGTTTCCTGGATCCGGCACTTCATATTTGGCGACGTCTTGTATCAACGTAGACTTGTCCAGGCAAAAAACCCAAACAAAGGACGAATCATTCATCTGCCTCAGAGTCGACTCAAAAAATCAGTAGTTTTAAACATGGTGCATGGTGAACTTTCAAATTTAAACCTCAGCTGGATGTTTCCATTCACTTGGAGCTGTGTTAAACACTGCATGGATGGTAATTTTCAAAAACCTATAGTAGGGGCTCTTTAAAACAATAATAAACATCAAGGACCCTTCGTAAAGTGTCGAATATGACAATTTTTAAAGGAAGAACCCCATTACAGTTTATTCCCTTTAGGTGCTCCTTATATCGAACATTTACCCACATTACGGTGGAGCAGATGACAGTAGGTGGCCCAGTTTGTCACATGTGACTACGTTTGCTTCAACAATCAAACACTTGACTGTCTGCACACGTTGTCAGACCTGTCAGCGGAGTCTAATTGACATTCAAATGTATGCATGCACCTCCTCAAAATTTCATCACCCTTACCAGGGGGAAGGTACCGTAGGGCTGAGCAGTAAAGGTCTTTCTGCTGAAATGACAGACACCTACGTACACAAAAACATGTATGTGTACACTGCCAATAAAAAAATACACAGGTCCTTTAAGTTGCGGTGACGATTCAATGTGCATTTGAAGCAGACTCTTGCACAAAAAAAGGCTTCCAGCAAAACCCCCGGCCACCCCATCAACCGAATTTAGCAGCACTGTCAAGAGGGATCCATATTTTCAGCAGCCTGTCAGTGACGTGTCCAGTGTGGGATGGGGACAATGAGATAGGGCCTGTCAGAGACAAAAAAGAAAAAAATCCTTCTGGACGACAGGCCGAGAGCTTTGCAGATCTAGCTGTGGCGAGAAAAAGAGAGGCAGTCAAAACAGCGGCGTGACTCCACTGGGGCTTGTGCTGCCGTTCCGCTCAGATCTATTTTTAATGCCTCCAACTCCACGTCAGCAAAAGGAATGCATAATTATAGATTTTTGAATTATTCATAAGGAGCTCTTTTAATAAGGAGGCAGTTACAGGAGACACGTGTGTGAAGGGGCTTTGGAAACTTTTCCGTTTATTGTTTGTTTGTTTTGTTTTTTCAGCATTAGTCAAAGCACATTTTGTTTTGTAGAAGAAACAAATATGTTTGTGAATGAACACTAGATATTCAGATTACATTAGGTTTTGCCATATGATCTGTCTGTATATCTGTCATTCTGTCATTGTATCCAAATAAAAAAATTCATATGTTTTAAGACATTCAAACAAGATTTTGCCAAATCAGCATTACTATTTTTGGTAACACTTTAGTTTGTTACAAGTCACAGTATTAACAAACCATTAACTAACACTACTATCTTAAAAAAAACTACTAATTAGCCGTTTATTAATAGTTAGTAAGGTAGAAGCTGTGTTTAGGTTTTGGGTAGGATCAGGGATGCAGAATAAGATCATACTTTACAACTATTAATGAACTTAATATCTTAATAATAGGCAGGTAATAAGCCAGCAGTTAATAACATAAATTGTGATCTAAACTAAAGTGTTACCAGTGGTGGAAAAAGTACTGAAAATTCATACTCCAGTAAAAGTACCATTACTTGCCTAAAAATGTAGTGCAAGTAGAGTAAAAGTATCTGTTGTAAATATTGCTCAAAGTATTAGTAAAAAGTAGACCTTTCAAAAGTACTCAAGAGTGGTGAGTATTATGCTGTAAAAAGCTGATGCATTTACATGTCATTTGTGCATGTGTGTGTGTAAACGTAACATTCTGTAGTGCATCTAGTTATTGCTCAGCAGGCACACAACGTCATAAGACGTAATATTAGGTTAGATTTAGGTTGTGATCTCAGGTGACCAAAATTCAAGGTATAGCCAGCATCTAAAGACAACATTAGTTTGATGTCCAATAATGACGTCAAAGGACGTTGATATTTGGTTAATTTTAGGTTGTTAGAAAGTGACCAAAGTCCAACATCGAGTCAACATCTTAGGGTGTACTCACACTATGTACAGTTGCCTTGAACCGGGCCAAAGCACGCTTGTCCCCCTCCCGTCTCCCCCGACGGCCCGCACTCACATTACATTTGGGCCTGGGCACGCTTACGTCATCGATGATGCGCTGTTCAGTAAGCGCTTTTGCTCAGCACAGTGGAGATGTCTTTAGTTATATCGTTTAAGTCGTTTGATGTGCAGTGACACGCAGTCAAATATTTCGCCGAACAGATCAGCCACTTTTGACGCTCATAAACAATCATAAAGTCCTCGTGCTGCAGGAATTAGGAGGTTTGCTGAAGGTGCAGCTGTCGTGCAGTGAGGGGTTTGCACCTTTAATAAACTATGACAGTTTGCGTTCATTGAACAGTACGAATGATTAATTAATCCATATCAAACAGTCTCTTAAAAGTCACGTCTCGCTTTCAGTTTCGGGCTCAGGCGCGTTTTGCACTCACACACAAGCGTACCGCGCCAAAGCCCAAGTGAACCACGCACTTACAGCACTCACACTTCTCAAACGATCTGGGAAACTGGCCTGGGCACGGTTCGGATAGCACAGTGTGAGTATGCCCTTAAACCAACGTCATATTGACATCAAATACTGACATTTATTCCTCAGGTATGGCAAGCAAAATCCAACGTCTGATAAACGTCATAGTGGTAACGTCCACACAAGGTCAAGATGTAACATCAATAGACGTTGATATTTGGTTGGTTTTAGGTTGGACATTGACATTGGCCTGACGTTGATTTCTCATGTCAACCCGATTTTCATTTCCAAAAAAATGCAACGTCTCCACGACGTTGGGGTACAACGTCAATCGGACGTCATGTTGATGTCTTGTGCCAGCTGGGTGTTTAGAGCCATTTAGATCATCATACAGTAAACATCCGTCATCTTCTCATCAGTGACATGCATCTAAACAGTCTCTGGATCAATGCGTGTAAAGATTTTGGACATTTTCTTGGACACTTTTAATGCTTGCAAACAGTTTGCTACAATTATAAATAGCCCATGTCTTGAGGTTGTTCATTATGATGCAATTAACCTTCTATGTGTGATTTGATTGGACGGGAATCACAGCACTGATTTTTCTAATCCCCATAGACAAGAAAAAAATAGAGTAGTGACTGCAGGTTGAAGGAAGGTAGTGGAGTAAAAGTACCAATACTGCACTAAAAATGTACTCAAGGGAAAGTAAAAGTACACA